>JAOWAR010155791.1:0-10891 GCA_028571005.1 Clathrina lutea
TGTCCGGTGCAAAAGTAGTCCAAAGTTGACTTTTCAAGCGCTGTTTCTTTTTCAGCGCGTCATAGCGTCTACTAGTATGTTTTAAGATACGAGCTGTTGCTAAGAGTGATAGTGCCTATATATGCAAGGCAGCTGCAGAGCTGCAAGGCAGATATATATGAACTAAAACTGCCTATGGCAACTATCTATGGTTACAGTTACCATCTTTTACGTCCCATGACGTCCGCACGTACACGGCGCTTGCTGACCGTGACCTTGCCGTCCGACTCGTGCCTCGAACGTCAGTCGCAGCTGAGTTAGATCGTTAGGGTCTATCCATAAATAACTTTGCGCAACGATTTAACGAAACTTGTTTCGCAAGGCGTTGGGGGAGGGAGGGGAGGGGAGGGGTTGAAACTCTGTTCGTACTGAATCAGACAAATCGCGCTAACATTCAAGGGGTGTTTACGTGCGACCTTCTATGCGTCAGGAGTTCGCTTGATTATGACATCTTCCGATGACTCACCGGCCAGATCGCGTGCGTTGGATATCCAACTTCGATCCGTCCTTTTCAGAGGATGGTGAGATGGCGTGATGGATAGCGCGCATGATTTTCGGTCTGCAAGGCGAATCGGTGCCGTAGGTTCGAGTCTCGCTGCGTTTTCCTGCCCGTTCGGGTTTTTCCTTCTTCTGTGATTTGACTCCCGTCCTCCAGTCTTAGAATATTAAGCTCTCATTGGTGTCAACCTCGTCACTCTGCGCTCCGCTGATGAGGCCACAAAGGCCGAAACAGTGCTGTCCGGAGATTGAGTAAACATGACATAATTATATCGAACGAGCACGGAGGAAGAAAAATTAGATGAAAGGGAAGTGAGTCATGAGATAAGGAAAATGTACCACTTGGCCAAGCTAGGATTTGAACCCAGGACCTTCCAGACTGTACACGGCTGCTCTGCCAACTGAGCTACCAGGCCGGGTCCGTCACCCAGCGGTGTCCGTTGTCCAAGCGATACATGTCCCACCTTCCATGACTCACAACAATGGCAATCAACCACTCGGTGGACCAACCGCGGTACTTGTCACAAACTAGTGACGTCAAAGAACAACAGTGATGAAATCGAACGAGCACGGAGGAAGAAAAATCAGATGGAAGGGATCATTGTTTTCGAGTACAGGTGCTGCTGTGAGCAGACCTACATTGGCAAGACATCACAATGCTTCTCGGAGAGGATCTGCCAACATGTTCCTGATGATTTTTTGCAGACACCGCCGGTAACTCGTGGAGGACAGATTCGGCTGTGACCCGCCACCTTAAGGGTAGTCTGACCTGTGTCCCAGCCAATAGAAAGCAACTGAAAGAACGTTTTTCGATTGTGGCCAGAGCACGTGGGCCTCTGCATCTGGAGGTGTTGGAGGCGTGTCAACAGAAGGACTTTGTCCCCACTTCACAGTTGTTCGCATGATTAGTGCTATTTTTCTACACCTTTTATTGGATGAATTCATGTGTGTTTTTGAATAGTGCGATTGTTTAGCGGTCTTGCATGTGTCTGTTGGTGTCAGTTGATCGTGTTAACCTTGTCAAGTTCGAGTTCTGCATGAGATAAATTCTGTGTGTCAGTTGCTTGGTTCTCATGTCTACCCCGTGTAAGCTCCTGATGATGTTGCTGGGACGAAAAGCTTAGGGCAAGATGTGACTTGCCTCGATGTCGGTCTGTTGGAATCTGTTTTTTGCCATTTGTGCGTTTGCCTCAGCGTCGAACCTTGATATATAATATATATAAGATAATTATATATATATATATATCTTAAATATATTTCTGAGGTTGCCTGTGCACTTCTTTGCTATACGTTCCAAACGGCTGCACCGATCGACACCAAATTTTCCCCGTCTCCCGAGTGCATTCCGAATAGTGTTTTGGCCAAAGAACGAACTTTCGCCGAGCTCTTCTTCCTGCGGAATGAAGACAACACCACCCCGCCGTATACAAAGGTATAGGCACCCCACTGCATACAAAGGTATAGGCAGCTAACTTTGTCGCAGTCCCAGTCACAACAGCCATTCACCTCGTGATTGGGTCACACTGGACTCCAGAATGAGTTTAGAGATCGCACATGCATGGGGGATGCCATTTTTGGACCAGGCATCGCGTGGCTGGCGGCGCAGCCCCACCTATGGACTAAGATCAACTAGCAGTGCACCTCTTGGATCGCGGTGTCGCGCTGGACTCCGGTACGCTCATTTTGTTCAAAGCATGACCTGTCCGCAGGATGGGTACTCAGCTAGTATAATATATATACATATGTATATAGAAGAAACGCTCTGCTCTCGCATGTGTTGAGCACTCTCGTGGGACGCACTCATTCACTCCCTGATTATATCTATATACATATATACATAGACTTTTTCGGAGAGGGGGGGGGGCAAGATGCAGAAATCAAAATATGTTCCAATTAAATTAAAGGCAGCGCGGCTTTCCTTGTTTTCTTCACAATGGACTGTGGCTCAGATAGAGAAAACCCCACATCTCTTGGATGTGGACAAGCACACGTTAGGTTTGGAAGCATTGTGGTCAGGGTCTGGAGCACAGCATATAAAATTTCATTACCTGTGAAGGGTAGTTTGAGAAGTCATGAGCTAAGTGGAGCCAGTGAAAGGTGACGTGTTTTTGGTCACAGTCGATGGTACAGAAGGTTAAGCCAGCTATGAGAAGGTCTTCACAGCTTAACTTTCTCAAAACCTCAAACCTTTCTTTCCTTGTATGGATGTCAAGTTTATATCTATGCGTATGCCACTGTATTCAACTGCTTTCTGTTGCTATGTTTACCTGCAGCTTTGATTGCTTACACGATATGCACTTGCCTTCTGCATCATTCACTCACCTACAGCAGCTCTAACTAGCTTGCTTCCTTTGGCCTTGGCTTTCTCAAACATGCAAAAGCTTGAACT
Organism: Clathrina lutea; assembly: GCA_028571005.1. Taxonomy (NCBI): domain Eukaryota; kingdom Metazoa; phylum Porifera; class Calcarea; order Clathrinida; family Clathrinidae; genus Clathrina; species Clathrina lutea. The sequence continues at coordinate 2,927 of JAOWAR010155791.1, forward strand.
GAACTTCAATTCCCTTTTTTTTTTCATTGGGATTGCGAGATCATGCGAGGACAGCTTTCAGCAATTTGATTTGCAATCGATCAAGCATTAAGGAAACTTTCATGATAGAGTGTTCTGACTCTGCCACCTGCAAACATACTTAGGCGAATGATCTTCTGAGATATGTACAGCTCAAATGTCAGCATTGTCGAGTTCCAACAAAATCACATCTCACTAAAATAAATCAAGATTTGCTTTCTATAACCAGTGTAATTTAGCTAAATGCGCGAACATCACCAGAACTAGGTTTTAAAATTGCAGGCCTTCTGCTGTGAAAAGAGCCTTTATCCACCCCAGAGTAGCATCACCCCTGCCCCGAACTCTTCTCATTCCTGGCTTTTACGATCACCACACTTAAATCGGGTTTTGACATCGATCGCATGCCTGGTCTTGTTGTTGTGCCACAAACTGACATTCCCCCAATTCAGGCCACACAAGCTCCAGCTTGTTGAAAAGGCCTGTAAACACTACGCATACTTTCATGCCTACTGACCTCGAGCTTGAGCGCATCTCTTCCAGTCTCTCGAATAGGAAGATCGGATCTATCGATTGCCTGAAATACTTGGGATCTGAGTATAAATTAAGCATCTGACTAAGTGCTTACCACCAACTACCGCCAGTTTTCTGGTCGATGAAGGAATTTTGGCAGCTCGCAAATTCCTGGTATTAGCAGTTGGGGGAATCAGCACGGTCTAAAGCTATATAGTCAGCTTCCACAACCAAACTAAAGAAACAATTTAGTTTTTCTTGAAGAAAAAGCTCAGACGTGGGAGAAGAGCAAAGAGAAAATCTTATCAAAATAGCAAAAAAACCCCGCCAGAAAGCTGGCAGCTGCCGGCCTGTTAATTGAGGCAACCAAACTGCCATAGTTGTCACCTTTCCAGCAGTATCCCTTTCAAAAGAAAGCATCCAGAAACACTGGTGCTTGATAAGAACACCTTGGCGATCGCGATAAGACGCATAACTTTGCATTCTCCCAACTTAGATTTTTGATTCCCCCATGCTGGCGAAAGTATCGAGTTCAAACTTACCAGAAAGCTAGAATGTCAGCAATTAAATCTGAAAGATAGATTTAGCCTGAAGAGTTGGCACACTGATCTGTAGTACAGACCTCTAAAATGACTCAGCTCACGTTTTCTGGGAGATTCGTGAAATCAAAGTGTCACTTTCCCCACAAGGCTACGTTATGTAACATTGCTGGATCATGGTAGACATTAGACTTGGCCACTCGATTTAATTTAATTGTTCAAATAGAAGCTTGGAATTGAATAGGTTAGAGTTCCAGAGTTGTATTCCTGTTTCTGGTTCCGGTTGGCAACCAGGTTCTCAAATCTCAACTACCTCGCTTTTCTCTTCCATCCTTTGTGATCAATTTTTTTAGCAGGTAACTATTAATTTCTTTCACCGGCCAAGCTGCTGCTTGCCAATGATGGTTGGCAAGGAAGCTATTCGAACTCTGCATCTTATGAGGGGAGGGGGGGGGGGCAGCCTTCCTAAATGATCTGAGGTCTCTCTTCTCACTCACGTCTTGGCTGCCATGGTGTTAAACTGTTGCTTGCAATAGGCATTGGCATTTTGAATGGTCCAATCATCCCCACACACGGTGATCCACTTGTTGTCATGGCGATACTCAACGACTTTCCAGCTCGGCTGGAATTCAATAGCGGTCCTCAAGGAGCCGTCTGATACTGAACGAAAAAAGTCAATTATAAAAACTGATTTTTCCAAGCCAATGACATTACCATTATTCATGGTCAAATACCAATGCAGGAAGCTCTATCACCAAGTATCAATGCAAGTGTAGTTGAACTCTTGTAATAAGCACCATTTGTCATTTGGCACAATTGTGCATTTCCCACCACACTGTTGCTGATCTTCATACCAAGGCTTCAAAGATTTCAAGATCATGCATGCCAGTATCCAAAGATTGACAGGACAAGCGAGTTTTCCAAACATGGTCATGACTTCAAACAAGCGGCAGTGGGATCACAGGCAATGTCTGCAACTTGCTGGGAGTGTCTGCTACTTACTGGGAGGAGGTGACACTGAAGTTGGAATACGGGAGCATTTCTGATACTCTAAAAACCACAAGTCAAAGAAACCACGAGTCAAAGAAACCACGAGTCAAAGAGAAGCAGCAGTACACAAGTGAGAAAGAACAGATAACACATTACAAAAATTTCATGTGGCAGGAGGTGAGGAAAATTCATCACATTTACTGTGCTCACTAATTTCTTAAGAGTTTACTTACGATTTCCAAATTTTTCACTACGCCATTGCAATTTAAACGCTCCTTATGCTAAAACAAAAAATCTACATGACAGCCTGGGTACAAACTGACGTTTCTCTGCGTGAGTAAAACCTGATGTGTTACTTTGATTACATTTTGTCACCGGGAGGAATTTTCCTCACTTTTTTCCCTCGCATGATCCCGGCAGGAAAATTGTTGCTATGTCTGCAATTTCCTTCAACAGTCGTGTGTGGTTGACAGCGGGCACCACCAACCAATAGATTGTGTGCAGAGGCGAGAATCGAGATATTATAATCGCTCAATTTATTTCAATGTGACCATGGCCTAACTGCCAGCTAGATTAGAAAACTATCCAAGGTTCCTACCATATGCTCATAGACTGTCCCATAACGGCCAATATGCATGTAAGGCTTAAGGCTGTGGCTTAACCAGGGACCCTGCCGCAGTCAAGATTATGACTGCACGTTTTTGGCCCCAATTTTTTTGTTATAGGCTTGGATACATTTTTTTTTACTCAGAACTATATGACCACCTTGAAACGTTCAATGCTGGCTGCTGTTCCTTGGTCTCAAAAGAGCTGAAACTCTCAGCAATAGGCTTTGGGCTGAGAAAAAAGGAAAGGAATGTTCGACACGAATGCTACACACGTCATAACTGTACGACTTTCTGATATGAACACGTTACTGCACCTGTGTACGAATAGTTATCTTATATTATATTATATTATATATGTAGAGTATATGCACATGCTCCACATGTCCAAAAGAGGCATGTGTCCTTGCGCAATTGCTACACAACTGTGTGGAAAAAGTTCGACCGCCTTTGAGGAGAAAGTCCAATTGATCAATTAATGCAAGTTCAGGATGGAGTCAAACGTAACTCGCAAGGAATATGGTATTTGAAAGATGCATGTGAGAATGACCTTCAAACGGAAGACCGAACTTTCGATTCAAGTTTGTAGTGTCTTGAGGAAAGTGCTTGTTGAAACAGAAAGCATGTGTGCTATTGTGGCGACCATGATTATCTCGGCAAGGTAAGTGTGCGAACGTGGCTTGAGCAGATCTGTTCGCAGAGCACTCTTGGCTTTGAAGATCAGTGTTTGCAGGGCACTCCTTTTCAGCAGGACAGCAATTCAGGAGCAGGCAACTGTTTGCTAAGCAGCTGAATAAGAGCGCATTTAAAGGACCTAAAGAATGGTTGCAGCACGTCTGAAGGTAGGATTCTTGCATTTTGATTTTCCATTCGTCCGTCAGGGTTAACATTTAGTTCTGAGCGGTTGATGCAGCATTAAGGCCACTAAAGCTTGGTCCCGAGGGTAGTCGTATTTCTGCTGCTCCACTGTATATAGGGATGCCATAATGCTGCCAGTATCGGAGGACGTGTGGACAGGCATCTCATTTTCTGGAAGTATATTACATTTTTTTCTTTTCAGTTTTTTTTTTCAGGATCAGCCGAGGCTCACTTTAATAACCCTTTGCTCACGTCACATGACAGCTCGTTTAACGAATGAACATTGCTCAATAAAAACGTGGCTTGTGACAGTGACTGAAACTAGCCCAAGTCAGCACGAAAGCCTACCTGTAGCTAAAATGAAAAGTTGACCTACCTGTAGCTAAAATAAAAAGTTGATCAGAGTTCATGGCTCGCATGATGGACGCGTGAGAAGAAGCTTCTTCGCTCGATTTGTAGAAATGAGACTTGTCTTGCACAACATAGTTTGCAAACACTGTGTTGAAGTTGATCACGTCGGTTTGGCAGCGATCAGCTCGGCATGTCGTCTTTTTGATGGTTTGTTGGAGACCACGTTTCCAGATGGAGGCTGGAAGGCATGGGCAGGTGTTCGAGAAATCTTCCAGCCATTTCGTATTGATGACCGTGATGTCATACTGAGTGGCTGTGATGTTGAGCCGGCGGACATTTCCTGCAGCCTGCAATAGAGATGAGAAGGAAGCATAACTAGGTTTTAGTATCAAAGTCTTCAAGGTTGGATGATTGGTGGAAAAATCTTGTATCTGATTTGATCCCATCACCACCCCCAGGCCAAGACGTGATCTTACCAATTTTGTTGGATTTATGGTATTAGGTCCAGTGTCTGTCCACGTTGCAAAGCGAGTGATGTTGACTGCGAGGTTTTTGATGTCACAGTTGCTCGCATTAAATATGAGTAGTTCATCTTTCCAAATTGAGGTGTTAGAAAAGCTGATCAGGGCTTTAGACCAGAAGCCATCGCGATGCGGCCGACAGTTTGATACGAAAAGACAATCTTTAGTAGTGGCCTGGTAGACATGTCCAAGGCGATACTGCTCGTCAGCAGCGAGAGTTTTGCGATAGAGATCAAGCAGAAGGTGCTGTTGAGGGGTTGGCCATGCCATGATGCCGGTTGCCCAAACTGGAAGATGGATATTGGCTGGGAGGCGGTACCATTCTCGAGGAAGACTCTCTGGACCAAGCTCTCCATAGTATGCTTCAGAGAAATCAAACCTGCGGGGAAGAGGAAAGCTTAGCGAACGAGCTTAAACTTAATTTGAAATGCCATTGAGTTTTGCACCAACTTCAAAGCACTGAAAATGGCGAACAGATCACATAGGATTGCTTGCCCTGCAACGTTTTCCAGCCAAGGTAAGAGGACAGACAAGCAGACCGACACATAGAGAGCCAATACATAGTCGGTACCTCGTGGCAGCAGGAGAAGGCAAGGGCAGAGGAGCAGTAAACCCTGCTTGCTTGGCTGTTTCATTTGCGCTTGGAAGAAGAAGTGAGGATGCAGCCAGGGCTGACAACATGGGTGGCCAATAAACTACCCAGTCCTGCAGCCAACAAAAATTGAAATCTGTTAAATGGCATGTTTCAACCAGGCAAAAAGGAACTTGAAAGATGGAGTTTCTCCATGGACCGATGAAAGGGAAATTGAATGAATTTTTGATTGCTCTCTAGGTCCAAGCAAGACTCAAACCTGTGGCACCAAATCACCTACATTACAATCAATGCTGATCAGATCACCTACATTATAATCAATGCTTATCAGATCACCTACATTATAATCAATGCTTATCAGAAGTCAGTATACATTACAATCAATGCTTATCAGATCACCTACATTACAATCAATGCTTATCAGATCACCTGCATTACAATCAATGCTTATCAGATCACCCGCATTACAATCAATGCTTATCAGATCACCTGCATTACAATCAATGCTTATCAGAAGTATTGACACGTAACAATTCACTTATTTTCTTAATCTCTTCGTTTGAAAGCCACGAGCTGATTAAGCATGACAATCTCATGAACTGATCAAGAAATCCATCTGACTAAAAATGAAGAAATTGACCCGATTGACAGGTTCAATATTTACCTGCCAGCACAATCAACTTGCGCTATTGGTTTGCAATGCTCAGCATGGTAGGATTGTTGCAATGCTCAGCATGGTAGGATTGTTGCAATGCTCAGCATAGTAGGATTGCTGCAATGCTCAGCATGGTAGGATCGCTGCAATGCTCAGCATGGTAGGATTGTTGCAATGCTCAGCATGGTATGATCTTTACCTATCGCTGCTCACCAGAACAATGCTCAGCATGGTATGATTGTTACCTATCGCTGCTCACCAGAACATTGCCTCCGGCGAAGGAAGACGTGTCCATGGGCTGACCATGCAGACCGCCGTAGGAAACCGTCACCACCTTCTTGGTCAACATCAGTTTGGACAGGAACTGTGAGCAAGAACTCCCACATGTACCGTCGGTCAAAACAACGATTTTCTTGAAGACCTTCTTGGAGAAGAACTGTTGGAAGGATGCTCCATACACCTTAAAAGCTGGCTGAAGATTTGATGCCCATCGTTGGGAGTAGTTACCCCATCGTCCACCCCGGCGATACTGAACAGTGTTCTGCACCAAGTCAGCGAAGGTTATTGTAGTGTTGGTCGCTCTGTCCAATGGCTGCCCCATTAGACCGATCAAACTTTCTTCAGCTGGTTGGAGCAAAACGGCATCGATAATGATGCGTACTGCGGTCGATCTCTCACCATCTGTTGCATTTGAAAGTGCAGATTCATACGTGGTGAGGTTAATGCTTTTAAATTTCTCTATTACGCGGAGATAGTTGATCGCCTCCGCAAGGGTCAGAGCTGGAGGAATGCTCCTACGTGTCTTATTAACGTTGCTTGCGAACATCTGCATTGCCGGGCTCACACGGACATCGTAGTCAGCGCTCAGATGTAGAAGATCGTTGGACCAGCTTGGTTCCAGGCTTGCCAGCATGAGGTATGCAAGAAAGACGATTCCTCCGCCATTGCCAATCAAGTCAATCAGCAGTCGATCAGTACCCTTCTCCTTGGCTGTCTTCATCGCTGTGACCAGAGTTTGAGCGAATGTGGCCCACGGGCCAACACCCTTATCAAGATCCTTCGGTTTGAATGTGTTCAACTTGAAAATGACCGTTCCAGAGTCGTAGAAGACAACTGCTTGGTTGTTGTAGTTGGCGAGTGGAATCAGGTCTGGACGGAAAGAGAATTAAAGGAAATGAGAGTTGAATCTAGAAGAAGCATCGCGCTGCCAGACAGAAGTTGAGAACAAAATGCTCAATGCCTTGCTTAACCAATTCACCGTGGCAATACATAAATGTACACCAACAAAGGATTGTCCCTGTGACCTTGTCACTATAAAGCATGTCTTCAATGAGCAACCATAGCTCCTGCAGTGGAGAAGCAGGTGAAACTGACAATTACAAGGAGAAAGACAGCAAAACGAAATGAGATGGTGAGAAAAGCCCGTTTTGTCACCGGGAAGAGGACATGCACGGATTGGTCAGGAAATCTTATCTCAATTGTCATCATAGTTGCCTTCTTGTTGGCAGAGCCAAGGTATGTGTTTGCAATGTCTGTAGTCAGGCTCTGGACACAGGGATGTTATATTTTTGACAATAGTCGCAATTGGCTGGCATTGAACAGATTACAGGCACACTGCTAAGGATCCGCAGCTTTGAAAAATGTATTACATTTTTTCAAAGTCGCATTCGGGGCACCAAGTGATTCCGCATTCAAAGTATACGCGCACCTTGTGAATGTGACGACATCAGAGAAAATTATTTTCCAAAAAAAATGGCGCTCGCAAAGTGTGGCAGTGTCCCTTTAAGAACTATTTTCTTGCTAGGGCAATCACCATTTTTGAAAGGACCTTGTCCTTCCAGTTTACCCAAGCGTATGCACATATCAATGTAACAAGGGAGTTTATATATATATATATCTAGCTGTGAGGACTAGCTACCCACTTTTGGAAGGAATATGCACCTTTACCTCGAGCTGCCTCCTGGCCCTCAAGCTTTAATAAGATTTTCAGGCGCAACGCCAGAGGGGTACTTTTAGAATTTGTTTATGAGGAGACGGAATAGAAAATGAAGGTCGGGGATCCTCCCCTGGGACTCTTGAACTTATAGTTTAAGGTAGCTCATCGCTAAACCCCTGAATAACTAAAATTTGTGACTGCATTGGGCAGTATGGGCCATGACAATAAACTAAAAGAAATAGAAGCTGGGTCTGACTCAAACCTGCGGTACTAATTGTCCAGCCCAACCTTTATTTCTGTCTGACGGACGACATTCCCATGAGTCGCCTTTACATTCTTTCTCTTCTCTTTCTTCTACTTCTCCGACTTTCTACTCTGCCTCTTGGCTTT
>JAOWAR010155802.1:0-10890 GCA_028571005.1 Clathrina lutea
TTTCTTTCAAAAATGGGTCCAGGGTTGTGACGCCCCTTAAATCTCCTCCAGCAGTTCAAAGGTCTTTTGCATTTTTTTTGGACAAGCCTACAGCATAGCACTTAAGCAGATGGCTTTAAGTCATTGTCGGACAGCCATCATATAGTGTAATTGTCTGCAGCTGTGCGTAGTGATTGAAATGATCCCTTTATCTTAATGTTGCCATTGAGAGCCAGCCAATTCACACAAGGCTGTTTGCTTCAGCAAGAGTAAGCTTCAAACCCGATCAATGGTAAAGCAGAAAATGTATGTGGACATGCATTTATAATGGTTTGATGTCTGCATTGTCAGCAAGTGGTAAGGCATTCTTCTACATTTTAAAAGCAAGGCGTGTGCACAAAGCAAATGATAAGGTGTCTGTGTAATCGCATCACAATTTTATGGCCCGTGAACAATGTTTCTAAGACTGGCAACAATGTTTATAAGGCTGGCAAGAAGTCTAGTACTGCCACTGGTATGCATTTCTGATCTTCACATTCAAGTAAAGTAGTATAATACCATAAAGCGAAGAACACCCAACAAGTTTGAACTGGGTGTTCCAGAGTTCTGTTTGTGAAACAGGTATGCAACTAGATGACTGCTAGTGGAAACCATCGAGTGTTCGGTTTGGCCGAAGGACAGGGGCTGACTTGATTCGCTGAAGCCGTCGTCTCCTGAGGCTGGCCTCTGTGTTGGAGAGAGAATCGGATGAGCTGCGTGATGGCGGTGGTGTGGGTAGATTGTACATTGGCTCTTGACCCTCATCCATGCTGCTGTCGCTGCTGGTACTGCCCGACCTCCGCTTGCAGAGCAAAACCTCTGTCCCACAGCTGCTCCCATCAAAAGAGCGGCCATGCATTATGACTGCTCCTGGCCCTGCAATAGTGTTCCTTCGTCGCAGTTTGCCTGAGCCTCGAGGGCATGGGGAATAGGAGCTGTGGCGCCCTGCTTCTGCAGACGATCGTGAGCTTGACACGGCACTGCTTCTTGGGCGAAGCATGCCCGCTGAGGCTGGAGGCAAATGCTGTACGTTTGGGCTTGGCTTGTTCTGGCTGGCGGGCAGGAGAACGGAGGTGCTTGACATCAGAGGAGCTGCCCGTTGCGCCCGGCGCAGCTCCACTGCTGACCGTCGGCTCAGCATCTCATCATGCATGGGCTTCCACGTCCGACTTCGGTAGGAGGAAGGAGAAGGAGAGGCGGACGACGACGACGATGACGTCGCCGACGAAGCGGAGGAACGCTCGGGAGAGCTTGAGCCGCTCAGGTCATGCCTGCCTCGGCTCAAACTTCTCGCCAGCGGCTGATCAAGGCGGGCAAAAGTGTGCATCGAGGATGTCTGCTGCCCTTCGGTCGGAGGCATCCACTGTTGATTGTCGTCGGAAGGGAGGCTCGCTGAACGTCCGGGCCTGATGTCGCCATCTCGACTCGTGCTCTCCTTCTGCTCCAACTGAAGAATGCGCTGCGAAAAACTCTTCAACGCCTCTCTCTGGACGTCCTTCTCTCTCCGGCACGCTGCCCCCATCCGCTGAGGCGGCGCCGACCCTCCCAGGGCCGGCTCATGGTCGGTGACGGAAATCTCTCGTGGTCCTGCGCTAACGAGTTGGCGAGACGATCCTTTGGAAGAATGGCTCAGCCCTCCGAGGATGACGAGTCGACGGTCAAGGTCGTGCGTGGATTTCGAGAAAAGTCTCGCGAAGGGTGAGTCGAGCCTGGACGCCTGGCTCTCGAAGTGCTCGCCGCCGGTCTTGGCAGTGTCACAGTCTTCGACGGCTTTCGCCTGGTGATCGGACGGCCAGAGCGGAATTGGCACGGAATTGAGCGGCACAGCCAGAGGAGTGGACAGGCTGTGGCAGCGCCGCTCCGCAAGAGGGCGCGGTATGGGAGGTGTCGGCAGACGGTTTTTTTGCAACTCTTCTCTGGCGACTGACGGCGTGGGGAAGGGCTGACACGACATGCCAAGCGAACAGGGACGGATGTGCTCAGCAGGTGAAGTCGACGAGACTACCATCCCCCAATGAGCTGACCATGCACTTCCCTACCGACCTCTTCACTCAGCCTCAAAAAATTTCTCGTTTGTTTCCTACTGATTTCTTCATTCAGCTCCGCACGGGATTTCTCTCTCATTTGCGAGCGATCTCTTCAATCTGCTCCTCGCGGGAAATCTCTTTTTCGTCTTCTTCTCTCCAACAGAAGCAATTTGCGCAAGTTTCAAATAGAGTTGCCTCAGCTCTTACTCAACTACAGTTGCGCCACGCAGGCCACGTCTGATGCAAAGTCAGGGAGCTTACCCGCGTCCCCAGCCAAGTGCAGCGCTGGACCACTGCCCGGGCCACCGTCGAAAATCCCGGCCTGTCAACTAGCAAGGTCTTGTGCCCTTCGGCGCGCAAAGGGCTCGTGATCACACCGCGACTCCACGGCGTCGGGACGCTGCGCTGCAATGCTCGTTTGTGGCGCAGAAGAAACACCACACGTGAACTGAGCAAGGCGAACGATGACGTACCCCGTGGCCGCACGTGACCGCTCCTAACCGAGCTCGAGGGCCCGTTCGTCGTCAGCTGCAAGCAGGAGCAATGATAGTGATATCCTTCCCCACGAAACTATGCAGACTTGTGCTGCTGTCCCAACATTGATCACAGGCCGAAGATCCATTATGGCCATATCAGTTTGTCTTGTCCCCTTGTCTTGAGTCAACCCCCTTGGAAAACAGTTGAGACAAAGTTCGAAAAGTCGAAGTCCATTACAACCATGACCCATGTCAGCGCAATACCAGCAGACTAGGCATAACGTATCGAGGTTTACACAAAGGGCAATCGCAAGTTTCGGTACATGTTTGAAGGCAAAAACCTTTACGACAACTTCCGTCCCTTTCTAGCTGGACGAACGCTGTCGTAGTTAGCCTTCGAGTTGCGACGGTGGTGAATGGGTTTCCAGCTCAGGGAGCTCAGGTTTCATGGCCATAGCTTTGAAACCCGGACGAGGCCTATTTGGCCAGGCTGGTATGCAGTGCGTACGTGCAATTTGCCCGAGGGCACATCTGCCTGTCCTAAGCTTGACGCATGGGCCACCCAAACGGCGTGTGCCAGCCACGCTTATGTTGACCATGTTGACGTGATCGATCCGAACTGTCAAATTTGCTGCCTTCTTCGTCATTTGTGGATGTCCAAGCATTCCTGCTCGGCCGAGGGAAAGCGCAGGGAAGAGGCCACACACGACCAGCCGATCGCTCAATTGTGAGACTTCAAGCCTTACGTAGGGCATGCATTTTGTCACTGCTTCTGAGATCACGAAAAGATACACTCAACCCTCCCACTGGTAGATCTACGTCAACGAAATGTGCTGATAAGCACTCGGAGGAGAAAAATGAACGCTTGGCTAATCATTCTGGCGGTGCTGCTGCGTTTGAATAAACTCTCCATTTTTCCCGGTGCGATCGATCAGGATTAGGTTGAGGAAGTGATGCTTATTTCTCGATACGGTTTTGCATAGCCCAGCTACATGTATGCCTTGATCTTTAGGTAAACAGATTCGCTGTTTTCAGCATGGAGAGGATCCGAGGTCATCAGCCAGGCTGAAAACCAAAATATATCCATCAACTTCCATCAACAGTGATGCAGCATCTGACTTCAGTTTTCTGATGTAAGCTTGCGCCGGCTCTTTCCGGAACACCATGCCAAGTTCCAGGGTGGGGAAAAAGCTGTAAGCTAAAAGGGCAGACCTGGAAGGACGGTACGCCAGACACTGCAAGGTTTGACGTTTCTAAAGCCTTTTGGTTTTCGCATCTCCGCCAGACTGGCTGTCATGATCAGTAATCGTCATGTTACTCACTATACGACGGCTGTCAGTAATTGCCACACTACTCACTACGATGGTGACAATTTCGAGCCTGCAGTACCCGTGCTTACCTGCGCACCGGTCCTACCCGGATCTGGGAATTGATTGTTTTATGTTCTTCTGATGATAAAGCAGAAAATCAGTTGGGGGAAGGGGGGGGGGGGTGATCGTTTTAATCGAAACCAGGCCTTCAATCTTTCTACGACAGAGGCCGGCCAACCAGACTCGATCATAGCACTTTTCATTTTGCTTGAATTAACCTCCTGCCCTCCCATCGCACGACTCAGCCGAGCCGTCCTCACTGCACCTCCTTGCCCGAACGTTGACATTTTAATCTCTCACTCAGTCTGAAGTCAGTGCTCAGACGTCAGCGATTCAGTGTTGATCATCAACTCTTGAGTCAAATGTAAGGTGACAAGTGGGAGTTGGAACGTTTCAGTGCATCATGGCCCGGCGCCCCTTAAAACATAGTGGTTATATAGCTACGCACTTCCCTAGTCCGTCGTTTGTGCAGTGCTGCCCACTAGGTGTGAAAAAAGTGTTGATGGTAGCGAAGAGGCCTGCTTGTTTCACCCTCGGAGAAACATTCCGCTGACGGAGATGCGGATGGACTTTCGTCCCGGCCAACTGTTAGCCTAGTAAGGCGGCCTGTTAATCCAAGTACGAGCGCAGCGAGGGCCATCCAATCTCCAGGTGAAGTTGGGCATGATCGTGCCGTTGAAACAGCGCATTCTGAGGATGATTTTAGCCACTCGTCGTTGGAACCTCTCAGGACGATCGGTCAGGAAAGCTGGGAGGTTAGGCCATACAACTAGAACGAAGATCAAGAGACGATGAGAAGAGAAGTGCATCGAGGAGATTGACCAGACGTCACACAGTCGATAACAGCAACATCCACCGAGATTGATATCAGTGGTATATGCAGCCACACGGAAGGGACCACGTCCGTTTACCACACGACAGAAGTACTGTACATGAGCTAGGATCACCTGAGTCTCCAAGATATCGTTGGCCAGTTGAGTCTCTTGTCAGGAAAGATTTAGCTGCAAGTTGAGGGGTACCCTTAGAGATAAATCATATGCATTTCCATGTTTTGAAAACAGGCCCTTGTATATTCGAAACAGGTGACAGAAGTACGCCAGGTAACTAGCGGCTTATTTCGCTTCTTCCTATTTTTAGCAAGGTCCTGGAGCGAATTGTGCACAATAAGCTTTCTCGTTTTCCTCTCACCATGGTTAGCCTCCAGCCAGTTGGCAAACTGTCAACTCATCCACTCAAGAGTGTCTAAGGGACAGTGTGTTGGGGCGGTCTTCTTCGATCTCCGCAAGGTCTTCGATCGTCTTTCGCACCAGGGCCTCCTGGCCAAGCCCACTGCTGCTGGTCTTAAACGTGCAGCACATTACTGGTGTGCCAGTGTTCTAACTATGGAAGGCATTTCGTCACCTCTTGCTGGTGTGTCCCACGGAGCGGTGCTGAGTCCATTACTTTTTTTCGATGTGCATGAATGACATCCCCTTTGCTGACTCGACTAACCTCTTTGCAGATGACACATCCTCTTTCGTTGTGGACTCTTCCCCCTCTGCAATAAATGTTCAACTCTAACAACGTACGGATGCTCTCGGTACACGGTTTAAAGGGACACCTCAACGCAAAATGGCTCCATTTTGAATCAATACTTGAATTTCTTGAACGTTTTGACGTAAACTGAAATGGCGCGGGCAAACCACTCGCACGCGCCGCAGCCCGGGCGAGTTTCGAAACTTGCAAATTTCTTTCTTCCCGAACCTGATCGTCGCCGGCCACGGCAACCATGGCGACCGCCAGAAGACGACATCGATTCTTCGCAAAGAGAAGCACATTCATGTTGTCTCACCAGAAGTAGAAGTTTGCAAGAACGCCGTTTTCAACTCCACCTTGATGGGTGACGCTGGCTACGTCGGCCACCATCACTTCCAAAGTCTAGCGCCGAGACCGGCACCAAAAACAAGCTTCATTCGAGCAAAAAGAGGAAGTGTCAGCATCCTACTAGCATTTCGAGCCTTGGAAGGGTCTGGACTCGGGGCCTTCAAGAAGGAGATTTCCGACGATGAAGCTTGACGGCTGGAAGTTTATTTTTATTATTATTGTTATATTCTGCTCCATCCAATAGCAAAGAAAAACTTTCCAGGGAGAAAAGTGAAATCAACGCTAATGCTAAGGATGAGAAGATGGGGAGGGAAGACAAGAATGGGTGATAGTAAGAAGGCAAGGAAAAGTTTAACTTACCAACATTGAACTGAAGAGAAAAAACTTAACTAGTCTGAGTTAAAAGCGGAAGCAGCCAGGAACAAGGCAAGGAAAAATTTAACTATTACAACTAAAGAGAAAAACTTAACTAGACTGAGTACTGTTAAAAGCTGAAGCAGCCAGGAACAGAGATGAGGACAAGAGAACAGATGTGTTATGGCGAGGAAGGCGGATTGAAGTGGAAGAGCGGATATTTCGACCAGACACTGACTGTGAAGATGGCCAGGGACAGATGTTGGTGAGGTGATCAGGAACAGTACCTGCCTGAATACGCCGGAATAGAGAAGAAAATGAAGAGGACCGGCGTGACCCAAGTGTGGGAAGAAGATTGGGTTCACAGCCGCAGATAGCTAGCGCTTTCTGCTGGACAGCCTCAACCTGCCGGATGAGGGGGGGGGGGCGGAGAGGCTGGACCAGACAACAGAGTTGTATTCCAGAGAAGGACGAACTGAGGACAAATAAACACGAAGAAGGGAAGACTGAGAGAGCAGATAGTGGGAGCGGAGATGTTGTAAAACACCAATCATGGCAGAGGCGTTCGGAATGATGGACTTTACATGTGGAAACCATGACAGAGATGAAGAAAGAGTGACACCCAGGTGGCAGTGAGTAGTGACTTGGGTGAGCCATGGAGACGTATAGAGAAACTTGGGGCGGGATGACGTGGGTGGTGAAAAGCCATGCAGACAGTCTTGGAAGGGTGGATCGCCAGCTTATGATGTTTCATCCACACAAGCACAGAGGCAATGTCCAATTGCAGTGAGTCTTCTACTTCCTGAGGAGTCGAGGAGAAGGCAAAAGTACAGGTGTAATCTGCAAAGCAGTTTGGAGGAGATGAGGTAGAGGAAGTGACAGAATTGATATAGAGCAGGAAAAGGGTAGGGCCAAGGACAGAGCCTTGTTGAACACCAGCAAGGGGAGTTTTGGGAGACGACAGGGTACGACCAACTTCAACACACTGGCAACGGGTTGTCAGGTAGTCCTTGAATCAAAGAAGAAGGGGGCCATATATCCCAGCGTCAGAAAGCTTGCGCAGGAGACCCGCATGCGACGCAGTGTCAAAAGCTTTCCGGATGTCGAAGAACACAGCACCTACCGCTTTGTTGTCATCAACAGCGGAGTGCACGTTGTGCAGGATGCGGAAAAGCTGGAGAGTCACCCTTGCGAAAGCCTGATTGATATGGGGAGATAAGGTTATTCTCAGGCAGATGAGAGTAGAAGTGATTATTGACAAGGGTTTCGAGAACTTTAGCGACGACTGATAATAGTGAGATAGGACGATAAGTCTCAGCAATATCTGCAGGGCCTTTCTTGTGGATAGGGCGAATCTTGCTGGATTTCCAACCTTGTGGTAGTGTGCCAGAGGACAGAGACCAGTTTAATAGATTCGCCACGCTAAAGCAGATAACAGGAGCGCCAAGTCAAAGAAGACTTGGTGTCAAGCCATCGGGGCTGCTCTCATCCAGGGAAGACAGTACTTGGAAAACCTCAGCAGGCGTGACAACGATTGTGGAGAGTGGTGCTTGTGAGCAAGGAGTAAGACTGACGTTTTCAGTAGGATCTTTTCGCCCGTCGATTGTTGCTTGCTGGATGAAATAGTCATTCAAAGCATTGGCTTCATCCAGATCTGACTCAGCAAGCTCACCAGTATCAAGATAGAGGTTTGGAAGGGGTTTGGAAGATTTTCGACCCTTTAACTTACGAACGAGAAGCGACCAAATTGACGGACGTTCTTGCCGAGACTGATCTTGATGGGTTCCGTGTGTTTTAGTTGTCGAGAGTAACTTCTCTTGGCTTGACGAAGAAGGGCTCTTACCTTGCTTCGTTGGGTACGAAACTTAGCCTGGTTTTTTCCAGTTGGATTCAGTTTGGAAATACGGGATGAGGTGAGTTTTTTTTTGCACTCAGTCAGGATCATGTCGGAGAGCCATGGAGGCTTGGGTTTAATTTCACGCATTAGTTTTGAGGGAATGTTACGATGGGCTGAAGTTAGGAACAAAGTCAGCCACGTATTCCATTGCGAGTTGATATCATTTCCAGTGGCAGAGTAGTTCTTTCAGGCCAAGGTTGATTCGACAAGTCATAGAGAAATTCTGCCTGGTCACATTTGTTAATGTTCCAGAGGCGTTTGAGCAGGCGATGAGGAGATGGTGGTGATAAGCTAAAGGGGCAGGATACAGAAAAATGATCGGAGGATCCAAAAGCAGGTTTCATGATCGGAGTTTGGAAAAGGTTTGGAGAGTTTGAAACAATAAGGTCAAGAAGTGAAGGCTCCGACGATATTTGGTAACCAGAAGGACGGGTAACTTCAGTGACGAGCTGTTAAAAGGAAAACGATTCGAGGAGGTTGAAGAGGAGGTCGCCAGCTCTATCGGAATTTCTGCCTGCGAGCCACTGGTCAGACTTGGCATTGAAGTCTCTCATCAAGATTAGTAGAGCGTCTGAAGTAGCAGCTTTAGAGAGGGAGCTTTCCAGACAATCTAGGAAGTCATAAAGTTCTTCGGAGGTCTGGTTTGGGGGTCTGTAAATGCCTCCAACAATAGCTTTGTTCTTCTGAGGAAATAATACTTCCATCCATAGGTCTTCGAAATTTTGTGATTCGATGTCCCGACGGCTATGCAGATCATCGTTCAACATCAGGGTAACGCCACCTCCAAACCGGTCTCTGTCTCTTCGAATTCTGTGCAGCTTCCAACCAGGGAAGGTGAGTAAAGTGCTTTGGTAACTTGGATATCGATCTAAGTGAGTTTCAGTTAGTGCAACAATATTAGGAAAGAAGTGTTAACGTTGAAAATAACATTATGAACGTCAGATAACTGGAAGGGGCAGGACAGTCCACGAACATTTCGGACAGGAACACTGAGTCTTTTATGATGAAGAGGCATCATTGCTGAGCAGGGTGTTTGGTGCTTGATTCCGTAACTTGTGCAGCAGAGGGTTGGGTCCTTGATTCCGAGTCAGGGAAGCGCGCCAGGGTCGGATAGTTATGTTTGTCGCCAAAATCCAGCTCCTACGATGTTTTTTCCTCTCCGCGTCGGTCTCTGCCACCCACAGTCGGGCAGCTTTGGTTCCAAAAAGCCGGGAGTCCAATAAACGACATGAAGACAGAAAGATACCTCTTGTTGAGCAGTACGATTTTTTGTGGGTCACATTCTTCCCGTGCTGATTGGTGAATCAAATGTTGCCTTCCTATCCCTCTAGGGTAAGGGATATGCAGGTTTACTTTGTGTTCGTGTTCTTAGAGTTGTTGGGGTGACTTTTACCACGGTGTGACCTTGCTTGAGGCCGCTGGCTTGGCGGGAGAAAACCTCCTGAGCCGTAAAAGATGCCAAAAACGTTCGAACTTCGTGACGTCCACGGAGCATTCGACTTTCTGGACAAAGAGCGCGGCGCTAATTCGCGGATTGAAACAGGATCAAATTGTACGGCCTGCTTTGTGTGTAACTTCTGGCTTTGCTTTCCTGTCGCTCGACAAGGACAGGCTTCATTCTTTGCTTCATGTGTACGGACGCGTACTCTACGGACACAATTTGGCCCGGCAAGACCTAGGTCAGTCCGGCCCATCTTCGTACGTGGCTGGAAGAGGCCCTGGGAGAAATAAACGTTCACCTCAGCTTGTCCGACCTCCGAACGATGTGCGTGCTGGGAAGCATTGCGACTTCCAGCTGACCTTCGGACGACATTGTCAAGCTAAATACGTTGTCAGATTTAGAGCGGGCATTATCTGCCATTTTTCTACGTGGCTGGAACAGGCCCTGAGAGAACTATACGTTCACCTAAGCTAGTCCGAGCTCGGAACGATGTGCGTGCTGAGAAGCGTTGCTACTTCCAGCGGAACTTTGAACGACAGCGGCAAGCTACCTATACGTTTTCAGTGGTGGCATTCTTTGCTTTTCCTCCTTCGCGTACAGGCTTGGTAATAGATCATTTTTGTGTCGAGGTGTGTGTGTGTGTGTGTGTGTGTGTGTTTTGATCGAGGTGGGGTGGGTTGGTGGGCTGGCCACGTGCTGAAGACGTGAGGCCAAGAGCTTGTGCAGTTTGGTTAAAAAATATCTATTGACGGGCCGAGACGTGCGTTGTTGGATTTCACAAGAACTTCAGACGACTTCCAGTGTGGCAAGGGAAGCAGTTTTCCTTTCTGATTTTTTTTTTCAACGGGGAGGAACTGGCCGAGTGCCGAAGGGGCTGTGAAACAAATGTGCCTGGCAAACCTGCAAGAACACTTGACGATACAACATACAAAAAAGGTTTTTTTCTTTCCTAACTGCCAGCAAAGTTGGGAAAACACCTCCTTTTCTTAACTGATAGTCTCTTCATTGATTTTCTTTTTCCCTGCTCTGCTTCCTGATGACCTTTTGTTTTGGTTTCTTCTTTGCTTGATCGCCACTCACTTCAGGAAAACAATATTTCCTCCCTGCTGTGCGCTCTGGTGACCTTTTTTATTTTCTTTCTTTTACTCAATCGCCACCCACTTCAGCAAACCACCTCTTTCTCATAACTGGTCTACTTTCTGGTCACTTCTTGGGGGGTCCCAAGATCAAGAAAACACCTCAAGTTTCCTAACTGAGGTGTATCTTGAAAACACCTCCTAGGGAAAACACCTCCGAGAGGTGCTCCTGAACCTGTTGTACAGTACAAACGGTGCCTCTCGATTATTGCTTCGCCTGAGAAGTCTTATTCACGGGTGCTTTCGTACGGACACGAAACTACAGAGAGAGAGAGAGAGAGAGAGAGAGAGAGAGAGAGAGACAGAGA
>JAOWAR010155813.1:0-10890 GCA_028571005.1 Clathrina lutea
GTCCCTTGTTTTGCTCTGCTCCACCAACCAAACGTACATCACCCTCAACCATGCCTAATGAAACAGGAAAATGTACATACCTTATGCATTTGAATAACTTATTGCACATCACTTTGATCTAGAGGCTTATATGTAAGTTGGTGCTTAACCTACATATTCCATGATGGTGGACAAACATACCCTTTTGGAGAGTTTTTTGTCATTATTCCAAAAACAACATTTCAGTGTAGGGCTCCGCACCTCCAGTCCCATGATGGTAAGTGGTAAAAGCGCATTCGTAAACCTCAGCCATAATCACTTGGTGAGTTGGAAAGCTTTAAAACTGTGAAAGTATCTTTGCTCAAGATATCAATATCCCAACACATAAACACACACATACTGCTTTCCAGTGCAATCTTCTCATCTTAATCACATATTGAAACCTCCAACTGCTGAGAAAGCCGCAGTGTGTATCGGAAAAAAGTGCAAGGTTTTCTCTAAATTTTCTTAGAAAGAGAGAGAAAGAGGGAAAGAGAGAGAGATACACACAGAGAGAAGATTAGTCCTTCTGCTCAGTTGAGTGGCTCTTAGAGGGAATAACTTTTGTGATGACTGAGGGGAGCCTGCCTGAACCTTCATTAGAGGGCAATAGGTTTTATCCCAGATCGTTGAATAAGTATTCGAACTCTGCCATTTTTACTCCCAACTTTCCATGAGAAGTAAACAAGTGTATAGCTTGCCCTTAGGTTGAGGAAATACTGGCCAACATTTACTCTAAACTACAATTTGATCAAGGCTGCAGACCAAAGTTGACATTGGGAGGGACTGTTTGGCTGGTGTTTCTGAAACGTCGGAGTTCCATAGACTTTTCCCAATTGACTTCGTTCCTCCTTGAATGAGTTTACACACTACCTTTTCTACACCTCTTTTGTGGATAGGGATGCTTTTCTGTCGACAAAGACAAGCTGGCGAAATGCCCTTGAGGGGTGCTTTCACTGGTTCTGCTGACAGAAGTACCCTGAACCCATGTATCCCTCACTTCACAATGCTAAAGGCGCACAAAAACCCCTGTTGAGATAAAGGATGGACTATTTCTGGCCTTTCCGCTAGAAAAGTGACTGACGCGTGGATTAATATGTCCAGAAACTTCTGGACCCAGCTGGAGATCAACGTTGACCTCACTACCTGCTTTGCAAAGGTTTGAACCAAGTTTTGTGCAGCTTTCAGCCAAGTCTAACCATGAAGACAAGCGGCAACTATAGGAAAGGCATGGTTACCTGGCTGCATGAACGTGGCAATTCATCACCGAACTGAAGAGCTGTGACAATCATTCAATGTGAGCTGTGACAATCATTCAATGTTTTCGGGAGACAAGAATTACAAAGGTTCCATGAAGTACTTGTCTCCTCTCTCTCTCTCTCTCTCTCTCTCTCTCTCTCTCTACATCAAGCTAAGGATCAACTTCTCTGTGTCTCGTAGGCAACCAGTCTCTCACTACCAACTGCGGTTAATGTTGAAATATATACTGTGCTTCTACTCAATCTGCTAACAGGAATGTATGTAAGTGAATGGAAGAAGGGGAGAAATAACCTTCAGATCTATGGTACTCCACCCTATTCATGTCCCATGAGACAAATAAAAAGATTCACCACGCTCACCTTGTGTTTATTCCTGATTCATAGTTAGCTCAATATGTGACAGTTCTGAGACATGGCCAAACTTAAGCTTGCAGTTCTTGTTTATGGATAGGTTCAAACTGCCTATCTTCAGTTATAATTACTTGACCAATGAAAAAAATCACAAAAATATCACCATGAAAGCTGACCTTAATCCTGTTTCACCACTGGATATTCTGACTTTTACTGTGCTATCGTAACTACTTCTTACCAGCCACATTTTGGCTCAGTGCTCGAGATGTAAACCAAGCGGAGAGTAGTAGTAGTAGTACGGACACAGCGACCAAGTTGGGCGAAACTTTAATGAAGAAAACACAAATAGTATCACTTCTCAGCGTACACGAGCTTTGAATAGTTAATTGAATATTGTTCTTGCATTACCATATCAGTTGTTTGGGATTGAGTGTTTCAACTTCAAACGATTTTTTGTGCTGATTCATCATTTCAGAAATCACCCTGATTGACAAAATACCCACTACCACCACATGGCATCCCTTGCCCGGTTGCCACAGCAAATATTAGAAGCGGTGGGATTGACTCTTGAGTATTCTCTTCACTTTTCCGCCAAATGACCAATGTGGCTGAGATAAAGGCGAAGGCTAGAGTCTGTACAAAGCTACGGGAATTGCTGACTCTGCTGTCTAAAGAATGGACGTCGAAACAAATCTGCAAGTCTTCGGAAAAATTGAAGCCGTTTGAAGGAAATTTTAGCTCTATCCATGCCAGGCTTTTTGGAGGTCCAACGTCCAGGGGCCGAAATCACGATCCACATTTCCCTTACACTTCAACCTTGTTTTATGTTTTTTTTTGGAACTGCACGATGGCGTTGACGCCGAAACGTCTCCTAATGTAATCCTTCTCTTTTCCCACTTCTTGTCTCAAGAACCTTTGGTCTGAAGGCAGGACCCTACCCCTCGAGCAGTTTTTCGTAACCAGAAGAGATATTGCTTAGCTTTTTTGTTTGAAAGGCAATGTAAAATAAAGTACTATAAAGCTATTTTGGAATATCTGGACCTTGTGGAGAGAGCAGGAGCTGAAGAAAAACCGGAAAATGATGCATAATCTGAGAAGTTGATTGCAACTTTTTCTCACTCCAGGTCAAATCCTTGTTGCTGATTCTGAAAGGCCATAAGCCTGTCGACAAAACCGTGCTACAGATTGTTCTCTTCTAAAAAAGAAGGGAGATGGTGACCTTGAGAAATCACCATGGCTTCTTTTGGCAAGTTTGAGCTACTTCGCAACGTTTCATTCCATTACGAGATAAAAAAAATTTAAATCGCCAACACCGCTTTGTAGCAGAGGACATGAAAATTCTACATGCCAAGTTTCATCGCAATAAATTTAGCCCAAGCGGATGTTGAGATGACCTCCGCCGAAGGAGAACAGAAACGCATGTTCCGAAAAAGCCATTTCTTTCGGTTGGTGGCCGAAGCCGGCTCAGCCCAGTTATCGTTACCTGGCGCCCTTCGGCGCTTGATGATGTAATCCAATCTTGAGTCGCAGAGTGTGTACCGTGATGACCGGTCAGCAGCTCGTACACCTATGGCTAGCTTTCACGGCACGATCAAACCGGAGGCGAAGCCACGGTACGTCCACGCAGGGCAGACTGCGGAAAATCGAAAAGCTCGCATTTTTCCCAACTTCCTCTTACAATTTTCGAACGCCGTTTTTTTCCAGACAGTTCGATGCTTTGACCTCTTTCAAAAACGTTAGGAAAACGGAAACGGCCAAGTCTGGCTCCGGGAGGGGTAGGGTCCTCCCGTAGGCCGGATTCACACTACGGTCTAAAACATTTATGTCGCTATGGATACGGGTACATTTCGCGCCAAAATGATAAACGTGGCATAAACGTCGGATGAGCGTAAAAGCAAACCAGGACCCCCTTTATAAGCCACGTTTATGGTTGATCTTGCGTTTATGCATTTGCTTCGTTCGGCTAGCGGCAGAGATAGTGCATGGTAGACCTCGTCAGTTGCTGTTTGTACGATCCTCCCGCTCTTCATCATGGCGAAGCAAGTATTTTCTGAGGAGCAGTGGGAAAAGTTGATCCAGCTTTGCGCGGAGTACCAGTGTTAGAAGTCCGGGACGACGGTGAGGAGAGCTGCTAAGGAGAAGGAGGTTGCGGAAGTCATCACCATATACGAGAAAGAGATCCTAGGAAAAGATGCAGCCGTCTACACCGGAGCAATGGTGAAAAATAAGATGGACAGCTTGCGGTCGAAAGCAAAAGCCGGATGTGTCGAAAGTTGACGTCTACATGCTCTGCGGCTGGCGATGCTTCGGATGATGCTAACTACGACCTCGAAACACAAACACTTTAGAAACACAAAAAACTTCCGTTTGATGCTCAGAATGGAAGAGCTGGCGTAGTCATGGTGACAGTACAATAATGATACAACAACGTCACTCAAAACGTTGTCAGCGCCAGCAAGTGTGAATGCGCCAAACGTGACCAACGGTAAAACATGCGTTTTAGCCTCTAAGCGCGGTTTACCTTGTACGTAGTTTGAATCCTGCCTTACCTCACAAACATTTGCGATGAGAGTGAGCGTCAGAGTCTACACTCTGAAGGAAATCAGACCTGGTTCTCTATTCTCTTATCTCATTTGAGCATCTGAGTTCGAGCGTCTGAGTCCGAGAATCTGATCCAGTCCGACCGTGAGAGAAGTACTAGTTGGCTTTTGTATGTGTGTTGGAAGTACATGTGGCATTCTGATAGAGAAGTACACATGGCACTATCGCTGGATGTGCCACATCAGCGACACTCCCCACACAAAAGTTGAAAGAAACTGCTGACAAACAGGAGAAAATATAACTTGCAACAATGTAACTGAAGTGCATACCAACACAAGTCCTGGTTCTCCAGACTTTCACGGGCATGTTGAGCAGCGGCATGGATGGAGCGCCGTGATCCATTTGAGTCCGAATCCTGACAGATGCGCTTGCGGACGTCTTCAGAGTCAAATTCTCCAACATTGGCTTCCAGCGGGTAGAGGGTGCTGAGTGGTCGTGTAATCGCATGGCCATTGGACAGTTGGACAGTCGCACTCCGGACATGGCCATCTCTTCTGTGGGCGAGGTAGAGCTTGCCCATCTTCCAACTGCCACGGGGTGTAGTGTCGGAATCAACACAACATCACCACTATATGGGCCTCACAGTGGTTGGCAGTTGGGCGACGGGCTTGAAGCTTGGCACGGTGCATCTCACGCAGGCTTTTCACGTAATCAAGCTTCCAGCTTTTCCAGAAGGAATCGAGAAGGCGTTGTCCCTTTTTTCAGCGTCAAGAAGGTGCTCAGCGACCGATGGATACCCAGCATGCGGTTGATGGTCTGGATCAGCTGAGTTGTCTGGAAGAGGTGGAAGGCCAAGGGAGGTATGTTGCTGCAGAAAATCTGCCAGTGACAACGTTGTGCGTGTATCTTCAGAAGTGACATACAGGAGAGGCCTGGTGTTTACCATGGCTTCAATCGCGGTGAGAATTGTTGATAGTTGATCCGAGTGAAGATCAGAGCATCCAAGTGTCTTGCGCAGAGAACGCTTTACAAGAGAGACAAGCTGTTCATAAACTCTGCTCAACCAAGGGGCATTGGCTGGAATGAAGCGCCAAGTGATTCCCTCTTGGGCGACTTACGATTGCACTGTGTCTGAAGAGGTGGCTGATGTCCATAGGTTGTTGATGACGGTGTTGGCAACTTGAATCTGTGGCGCATTGTCCGACAAATATGTGAGTGGCGTGCAACGGCGTGCAATGAATCACTGGAGAACCAAGAGAAACTGCTCCGCTGTCATGTCGAGGGCAAGCTCCAGGTGTATTGCCCGGACGGTCATACAGGTGAAGAGGCAAACCCACACTTTACTTTCGCCAGGATTGTCCCTCCAGTATAGAGGTCCAAATATTACCGACACCGGTGAAGTAGAAGGGATGCGATTGAGTGATTCTCTCTGGTGGCAAGTCAGGCATCGGTGGCATTCTGTAGGGCGGGCCTTCATGTCGGCGACAGGGCAGACACTTCGTTTAAACTTTCTTCACATGTTGGCGTCCTTCTGGGATCCAGTAGTGTTGTCAGACATAGCTGAGGGTGTGCGCTGCGCCAGCATGATGGATCTTCCGGTGATAATGTCGAATGGCGAGAGCTATGTAAGGATGGGTCGGTGGTAGCAAAGGCGGATGTGTTGTAGTTGCTGGAAGATCTGCATGCTTCAGTCGTCCACCACATCGAAGTAGGCCATTCTCGTCCAGAAGGAGATCAAGCTGGCAGATCAGTTGGTGATGCCGTTTGCTGGATAAGCAGCGGAGGACATCGGCGTGACTGCTTTGCTGGACATGTCGATCCCACCGTAGTTGAGCAGCCTGTAGCTCTTGGGACACAGAGGACCATTCAGGCGGTTGGAAGCGGGTTGGTAAGTATTGGTGATGAACCGTTGAGCCTAGGCAGTAACACGGAGTAGTTTGCTCAGCGTGGAAAAGCGGCCCAGCTGCATCAGAAATGGATGGGGCTCTGGAGGACGGTCCATGGCGGTCAGCTTTGTTTCGAAGATGATGGTTGGCTGTTGATGCTGGGCTGAGGGTACAATGCGCTGTAGCGACTTCGGCTTGACATCCCATGTGGGCCAGTTCGCTTCTCGCACTGATGTGAGCCAGCCTGGGCCATGCCACCACTTTGAGTCCTTGGCTAGCATGGATGCCGCTGCACTACATGGCGGAACATCGGCAGGGTTCGTCGGTAGTTGCACAGTACCGAACAAACAATGACCGGACGCTTGCGAATCGTCTGCACACTATTGTTGACAAACACAGGCAAAAAGGTTGGCTGGAGGTGAGCCAAGCGATGACACACTGCGAGTCAGTCCAAAGGGAATGCTGCGGCTGAGATTGTAGCAGATGAAGTTGCTCACGAACAAATTTGAGACAATGCACACCAAGGACAACCACCATCAGTTCAAGGCGTGGCAGTGTCATTGGTCGAGTCGGTGCCAGTCTGTTCTTGCTGAAGACAAGGTGAGACGTTGTGCCCCAGGCAGAGCTAGAGTGCAGATAGATGGCAGCAGCGTAAGCTTTCGACGAAGCATCGCAGAAGCACAAAAGTTGATGTGTGGCGCCGGCAGTAGACTCGATGTCAGGACCGATGTGGCGTGGAAGAGGCAGGCCGGCAAGGTGTTGAAGATCATCGATGATGCCCCTCCATTCCTCCAAGACAGATGAATCGAGAGGTTCATCCCAGTCCCGTTTGGCTTTCCATAAGGTTTGGAGCTGCAGCTTTCCCTGAATCGTGACAGGGCTGAAAAGGCCAAGTGGATCATAGGTTGCCGCCACACCATGGAGTATTTCCCGCTTGGTCTTTGCAAGGCGTAACTGGTTGGGATATGGAATGGGGATGGTAAGGGTGTCGACTTGGCGATGCCAGATCAGGCCAAGGACCATCCTGATGGTTCGCTGATCGATGTCATCCTGAGGTAAGGTGTTCAGGAAATCGGCCAAGTTGGAGTTCCAGCTCCGGAGGTTCATGTTGTCCTCGCTGAAGATGTTCTTGGCAACCTTGTATAGAGCAGAAGCAGTAGTAGAGTCGATAGCACCAGTGAGGAGGTTGTCGACATACAAGTCCCGTTGTATGATCGATGCAACGGGATCAGGAGATGTGCTGAGGTGGTGGGTGACAGTCGCTTCAAGGAGATAGGGACTGGAGATGACTCCGAACGGCACTCGGGTAAATCTGAGCTATTGGATGTTGTTCGCAGAGGTGTCCGCCTAGGAGACATCTTTAATCCAAAGGAAACACGTAGCATCTTCGTCATCAGGGCGCAAGCCAACCTGTAGGAAGGCTTTTTCTATGTCAGCTGTGACAGCTACCCGCTGAAGTCGAAATCGCATAAGGATGCCTGCAGATCTTGGAGAAGTACAGGTCCACGATAGAGGCAATCGTTGAGGTTGTTGTTCGAAGGATGAGTCCTTGCCGATCCAGCATTTACGATGCGGAGTTTTGTCGTGGCATTGCCTGGTGATAATACAGGGTGGTGCGGCAGGTAATGGCGGCGGCCTGTTGTAGGTGGCGGTTGGGCAACCTCAATGATGCCGGCGGAAAGGTGCTTCTGCAGAACTTCGTTGTACTGCTGGAGTACATCGAGTTGACGATGCAGTATTCTAAGTTTAGTGGTCAGGCGTCCTTTGGCAAGCTGATAATTGTCCAGCAAGTCATATCCAGGTTTCCAAGGCCATCCAACTTGGTATCGCCCATCAATGCGTCCAACGGATTCTTCAAAGAGAGCACGGGCCGTGTCATCATCCGACTGGTGCGTGGAGTCTTTTATTCCAATGGTCTCCAAGTCCCCAAACTGGTCAAGCTGTGGTTTGTCGAGTGTACCAGTCAACTCCAACAACAGAGCGCTGAGGGGCTGTCATGATCAAAAGTGACGGATCGGGAGTAGACGTTTTTGCTTGCAGCTGATGAAGTCAGCGGGACACGATCCAAGCGAGGTGAGAGCTGATCAAGTGCAAGCCAGGCTGTTGTTCAATCCTCTCTGGCAGAAGGATGTCACCATAATGATCATTGCCGATGAGCAACTCGATGGTTGTGTGCTCTGTTGTACAGGGTGGCGGATCAGATGTATGGACAGTGTTGCACAGGTGTTGCCAGCAGTCCTGCAGCTCAGCTGGGATGGATGTGCGCGTAATAGTCCCAGTGATGGTAGGGACAACGGTAGCTGTGATGTGTAGGAGCTTGCCGTTGTGCATCATAAGGGTGAGCGACGCAGTGTGAGCCTTCAGGGGATGTACATCGTTGCTGCCATATGTTGTGATGTTGAGGTCTTCTGTATCACCTGTCGTCAGTTGAAGCTGTCTGGCAAGGCTCTCTGAAAAGTAAGAGCGATAGCCGCCGGTGTCAAAAAACAGAAGCACGTCAGTCGTTTTACGAGATGACGGGTTGACAGCTCGGGCAAGAGCCGTCTGCATGATGGTTGTTTCTTTACCGGTGGCCAAGGTGGACGGCTCAGAAGTTGGCATTACTGATGATGTCTGTTGTGGTGCTGTTGCTGCTGCGGTTGCTGGCTCATGTGGCCTACTAAATGTCTTTGGGCAGAGACTGTGGTGATGTTTGCTTCGCACATTGCAGTGTGGGCAGGTACGCCGAACTTGGCAGTCCTTCTGGGTGTGTCCATGTCGGAGACAGATGAAGCACCGGCCATTGAGGAGGCGTTCGCGAGCAGCAACGGTCATATACTGCTTCCATTCGTCGCTCCAGTGTGCCTTGGTGCAAAAGACACATGTGGGGGAGGAGCGTTGCAGCTTCTCAGTTGAAGAGGCAAGTAGTGCCGCAGCTGTGTGTTGTTGATGTCCTGGGTCACCAGTATTTGACTGAGCTGGTGTTCCTGGGTGCGATTGTTGGCTTTGCGATGGCGTGCTGACTTAACTCACAGCTTCGGCCTTTGAAGCCTGCCATGCCGACAAATGCTCCAGGTTGATGTTTGTCGGACCAGTGGCTGCAACATGTTCTCCCCATTGTAGTTGTGGCGGCAGTGGTAATCGGTTCACCAAAGTCGTGCAAAGCTGTGGATTCTAGAGATGATCATCAGCGTGTTGTGATGTGACAGTAGCCACCATGTTGTGGACTGAGCTGGAAAAGTCCATGAGCGCAGTTCAGTCAGCCTTGAATGCCTGAATCTTGGCAACCATGGTCTCGATAATCACATCTGGTTGACCGTAGCGCATTGCCAGCGTCTTGATGTTGGTCGGCACATTGTTTGATGGAGAGAAGAGAATGAACAAGCTCCTTTGCTATCTCTTCGAGGCTTTGCTGGAGCCGCGACAAGTTCTCAGCGTTTGTGTATCCACATGATGCTGTTGTGTTGTCGTAGAGTTGAAAGGCCATTCGTCGGGTGCTCAAGCAAAAGTCGGGAGATTAACAGATATCTGTAGTGCAACAAGTTTGTCTAGGCTGCTGGATGGTACAGGCTGCGCTGGCCAAGGTGCTGCAGGTTGGCGGTTGGTATTGAGGACGGTCGTTAGGGTGTTGGCCAGGCACTGGATTGATTGGTCGACAGCTGCCGCACTGTTAGCTGCGGGCTGTAGATCTGCTGTGACTCGTGGTCCCAAGTGCGGCTGAGCGGTTGGTACACTTGGTATAGCTGGAGGTAGGAACACGGTTGAGCTTCCTTGAGGTAGGTAGGTTCAAGGTGACAGAAACAGATAACTTGGGCTAGTCAATGGCGACGGATAGCGGCTGGGTGCATGTGGTTGCGGTAAGCTGGCTGACAAACTAGTGACGGAGATGGGTTGATTGCTTAGCGGTTGAAGGTTGGCGCCTGCAGTGGGGAGTACGGTGGCGGACCATGAGCTCGGTTGTCGCCCAATCGGTGATGAAGTAGACAAAGGGTCGGTGGACACAGCTGTTGTTGTCGCGGATGGCACTGACACTGTGTTCTGTTGAACCTGATCATGAGACAGCGGCGAAAGTGCAGTTGGGGATGCGGCCGGGCGACTCACTTCCTGTCCATGTTCCGGAGTCGCGGAGTGCGTGGTACTTGTGGTTGCTTTCGTAATCAAAGATGAGGTCGTGGCGTGGACAGAAACTTCTGCCGGACTTCTGCCGGACTCAGCCTGCTCCGCAGCTGTATGATGCGTCTCGAAGCTGGTAGTTGTCCGAGGGTCAGTTGCCATTGTCGTAAGCTGTTGGACTGATGTAGTGGCGGCAGAAGTAGGAGCTTGGTCTGGTGAGGTTTGTTTGTTGTCCTGCCAGGTTGCTGCTCCATCCAATGGAGAATCTTGATTGTCTTACGTTCTGAACCTGCCTGGCTGCCTCATGGCGTGAGGAATGTAGCTCTTCTTCCTCTTCGTCGAGAGCGGCGTGTTGGAGCTCAAGCTCCTTATCGACGAGAGTCTTGGCAATGGCGGCTTCTTCTTGAGCTATGGCTGCCCGCTCCTGAGCGATGGCGGCGGCCCGTTCCTGAGCTGCCTTTCGGTCATTCGCTGCCTTCTCTCTGGCTGCAGCAAGTTCGGCCTCCGAACGTTGCCGGCGAAGTCTTGGAGATTCGGTTGACCAGAGACTTCTTGAACAGCTGTGCGCGCTCCCAGTTTCCCATCCACCGTTGTGGTCTGGTCGACAGGACAAACGACTGCTGCAACGGAACTGATCGGCTTCGGTCATGACTGAAGAGAAACGGGAGGTTGGCAGTCGGACGTTGACGGACTCAGTACTCTTTACTAAACGACGGGTTTTGGCACCATGTCAAAGTCTACAC
>JAOWAR010155824.1:0-10890 GCA_028571005.1 Clathrina lutea
TTCTCTTTCCGCTTGTCAGGATGACAGTGATCGACTGATGAAAAGGGCTATATGCTGCTGCTCTTGTGTTTTTCTTTACTTTTTCCTTTTCTTCGTGTGCCGTGCTCACCGTTCGTCTGGCACCTTTCTTTTTCATTATGACACACACACACACACACTGTCTGCTTTATAGATGTAGACTAGCTGATTTACCCGTGCTTCGCACAGGAATTCCAAAAAAGAGAAAATGTGTGTCTGTCGCCCAAATACAATACATCCTCGCCTTAGCACACGAGCATGCCTCTCTTGCCCACTCTCAAGACTTCATGGAAGCGCAGTGCTTACTCCATCAGCTGGAAGGCGAGCTCGCCCCTCTTCCCCACATTCACAGCTTTGTTCCAACACAGTACCTGTATGATCCACTTCAAGGCCAGCTTGCCTATCTTCCCACTTTCACGGCTTTGTGCAAGCGTAGTGCCTGCACGATAGGCTTTGAGGCGAGCTTGCCTCTCTTCCCCATTTCTTCAGCTCTCCGCATCGCCTTCCTCTTCGCCAAAGGAGTCTATCGGCTTAAGCCCAATGTTTTATTTGCAGGTATCACGTTTTCTGCGAATGACGACAAACAACCAGGGCTGCAACAAACATTCTTTTTCGAAAACGAGCAAATAACCCAAACGTTCGAACGAACGAACGTTCCCTCATGGTGTGTTGTCCAGAATTTTTTTCCTAAGAAGTTTAATGGTTATGCACCACAATGAAAAAAGATGTGCACAAAAAAAGTATTGCAAAAAAAAACAAGAAAAGTAAAGATACTGTGCAGATATTGCAAACAGAATGCATACCTAAGAAACGCTGGGATGTCACAGTGAATAATACTAAAAGGAAAAAATAAAGCTCAACTTAGAATCAACCTAGAACAGGGAGTGCTGGCTCCTCCTCCTCCTCCTCCTCCTCCTCAGAGGCAAAGAGGAATGACCTTGACTCCTCTCTAGGCGATGCATCTCTCTTCTCCTTAAACAGCCCTGGATTTTTGTGGAGGAAAACCAGCGCATCTATCATCTCCGGTGACATCGATCAGCGACGTGCATCGACGAACAGGTCAGACATGGAGAAAACTCGCTCCGATGGGGTACTGGTTGCTGGGACGCAGAGTATTTTCCGGGTGACAAGAGCGAGTCGGGGAAATGTGGCAGCATGAAGTGACCACCACTGCAGTGGATCTGTGGTGCTTTTCACATGGCGTTCAGTCAAGAAGCTCTTGACTTCACCCCTGATGTCACCTGGCCCGCCCATGTCCTCGTCGTCGCTTTGCGCAAGCAGCTGGTCCACGATTCCCGCCTCGAGCTCTGTCTTGACACTCAATTGAGTAGATTCAGCGATGGTGCTTGGACTGCGCTCAGTGCCACTAGCAAGGTGGATGAGCGCTTCTTTCACTTCATGTTGCTGACTAAGGGTCAGAAATGACAAGTGGCGAAACCGGGGATCTAATGCGGCAGCCAGGACATCCAGACGGTGGCTAGAAAATCCTGCAAGTCCGAATCTCCTGGAGAAGCTCTCCCTCACCTGCTTCTTGAAGGCTGGCAAAGGTTCTGTTTCTTCTGGACGGACTTCTAGAGATCTGTTCACCAACTTGTATATCATTGGAAGTACGGACGATAACGTGACATATTATGCACCACGCAAGCGTGTGTAGATAGCCTCGAGAGTTCGCAAAACTTCAATCACCTAATCACCCACTGCCCATCTAGTAACCGCCCCTTGCCCCGTCTCGACATTTTTGCGGAAGACACACACACAGACACCGTCTGCTTTATAAATATCTAAGATACATTTTGCTCCAGTACTGAGATCTACTAGTCTGCCGGACTTTCTCTTCAGAGAACACTCTAGCGCCGGATACACTGTACAAACAGTCTGACTTTCTCTTCAGAGAACACTCTAGCACCGGATACACTGTACAAACGGTCTGACTTTCTCTTCAGAGAACACTCTAGCACCGGATACACTGTACAAACAGTCTGACTTTCTCTTCAGAGAACACTCTAGCACCGGATACACTGTACAAACAGTCTGAATTTCTCTTCAGAGAACATTCTAGCATCGGATACACTGTACAAACAGTCTAACTTTCTCTTCAGAGAACACTCTAGCACCGGATACACTGTACAAACAGTCTAACTTTCTCTTCAGAGAACACTCTAGCACCGAATACACTGTACAAACAGCCTGACTTTCTCTTCAGAGAACACCGCAATGTACCAACAGTACAGTGCCATGATGTAACCTCTATAGTCCCACCTTCCAATCCAGTTTCTCGTGTCTTCCAACCGGCGATGGCGTTGAACGCCGAAATGTCTTGACATCTTTTATAAAACTTTTTGTCACTGTAAGTGTCTCTCCTCTGGGAAATTGATACCTTTCACTGTAAAACATACAAAAGGCAAAGGTCCTTTAAAGCACTAAATCGCAAATATGCTATTTTCAGGTATGAGCCTCCAAGAAACCACCCTAGCAACAAAATATGTGCATAATATTTCAGCCTCAAATGGCATTGCAAGGAATGGAGAGTATTGCTGTCGACTGACGGTGCTCGCTTCAGATCATGACAGTTTATGGTGGTTTTAAACCAGGGCCAGCTCGAGCCCCGATCTACAATGTATGTGGTGAAATTGGCAAAATGTCGAAGCGTCGATTAAATTAAGTTGTGGTTGGTTGGTGACCTCTCTTTCTCGTTTATTCAAACAAAACTTCTGGTCAATCTTCCCAAGTCCAATCATTGTTGAGGAGGTCATTAGGCTTCAGTAGAGCCATGAAAACCTTTCTTCAGCTATCTTATACACACAGTATCGCTCTGAACCCCCATTTTGAACACCTGAACCCCCATTTTGACATAGAAATCAATCAAAATGTCCCATTTTTGTTAAGGTACATTTATTCATCCTGGGGATGATGTGCAGCAAGTTTCATTGGTGAAAAACGCCGGGAAGTGGTCGAAGTAAAATTACTTCCAGATGCATGCCTTAACCTGAACCAAGTGGAATGACTTCAACCTGATGTATGACAGTCAGAGGGAGCACATATCAGAGGGAGGACATATCAGAGGGAGGACATATCAGAGGGAGGACATATCAGAGGGAGGACATATCAGTGGGAGGACATATCAGAGGGAGGACATATCAGAGGGAGGACATATCAGAGGGAGGACATATCAGAGGGAGGACATATCAGAGGGAGAACATATCAGAGGGAGGACATATCAGAGGGAGGACATATCAGAGGTGCAATGCGCTGTCAGAAGAGACTTAGCCGCGCTGAAAGTGATCATGAGCAGGAAGTGTTTTAGGATTTGCTTTCACGTCTCTCAACAGTTCTGAGTAAATCTATAAACATATTAGAACAACTATGGTGCCACATTGCCGAGAAGATAGAGTACTGCTGCCATGATGAAATGGAGGATGCTGAGTTTGACTGGAATGCAAAATTCTGGTGATAATTTTGTAGTTGGGCCAAGTGGCAAAGCAAGTAAGATTGTGGCATTCCAGTTGTGCTAGGTGATGACAGCACAGGTTCAACCCTTGGTGTGTCCTTTCTTTCCTTCTCTTTCAAATATATGACAATATCCATGTAACTATTTATCTAAGGTGTGCATGCATTGTCGCTACACAGGTTTATACCTGCAAACCACTTCAAGATCCGCCGACTCGCCTCGAGCTCATGCTGGGCTGGCTGCAGATGATACATCTGCAAGAACTGCAGCCTGCAGAAAGTCTTACTCCGCTAAGCACTGACTCAATCGGCCAGGGCAGCGCACCACCAAGTTTGAGTCGTCCCAGCACAATGTCTTTGGGAGGTGGAGGCAGGCCTCCAGTGCATCTTGTTGGCTGCAAAGCTGACAAAATACGCGGCCGTGAGGATTCTACCAAGGAGACGATACAGAGGGATCTGAAGTTGGGCATTGGTGAGTCATGTCGGAAGTACATCAAGCGACAGTGCGATGGGGAGCTATGCGTTTCACTGGTGAACAACCACAAGCCATCTGATCCTAAGTTTGACGAGCTTCGGACAACCATCGTCGAGTCTGCTCGCTCCAACTCACCAGCTGCTCAGCATGGCATCCCTCTTTACTGGGCAGCCTTTGGAATCGCAATCAAGTTCTTGGCTAAGGACCGCCTTGCCATTCCGCTCGATACGGCAGTTTCACTGCTTAGGAAGTTGGCAATTAGGGCAGTTATCACTGAAGATGATGCTCGCAGGGCAGTGAGGTACCACCACGACATGGGCCAGCTTCTCTTCTTTCCACACTCCTTTCATAGTGCCCTTCAACAGCAGGTCATTATCGGAATGGATGTCCTCATCGAGTGTGTCTCCAAGCTGTGTGAGGAGTGTGCTCTTCACCGCCAGGCTAAAGTCATCGACCCAGGTGCGCTTGCTTTCTATGACTCAGATGAAGATGACTGCTCGGATGACAGTGATGATGGCCAGCAGGGCTCAGAAGAAGGTGAACAAGACCATGTGTTTGGAATATAACCCATTTTTCCAGGGACAGATTCAATCCAGCATACGACAAACAAATAACAGGGGAACTGCACACCAAAATCATTTCCTCGGTTCAAGTAGGGTTACCCAATAGGAGTTCGTTTCTGCAGTATGAGCGCATTCAGAACTTGCATTCTCATCCGTTTGGGTCTGCAAAGTTATCGATATCAAGAATGAAAGCCGGCTTGGCTGCGCCCGCTAGTTGATCACATGTGTTGTACTTGTTGTGCTAGGCTTGTGCGGTCGCACATCATAGATCAGTTCATAGATGTGGGTATGACGCTTGGAGACGTTTTTGCTTTAGTAGTCTTTAACTCGACAGTTCTTGCTTTACGATATCATACAGCCTTAGATAAATTATCACGATATCGGTCTCGAGCTCAGCCTCGGTTAGATTCTCTACCAGGACAATATCAGTAACACCAGAACGAACACCATTAAATTTTGCTGTCGGTATTGACTGTCCAAACAATGAGGGAGAGATACCGCACACAACTACAGCACGCGATATGCATGGCAGGCTTTTGTCTATGACTTCGTCATCTTAATCGTGCTCTTCTCTTGTGTCGTTTGGCTGTCATGACAGAAAGTTGAAATCGGGGACGTTTGGCTTGCTTTCTCTTAGGATTTGGGACACTTCCCTGGCATGCAGTGTGGCAAGGGTGGCATTAGCTGCTGTCCACGTGGCTAGGAATTTTGCCACACTTCTTCAGCTGCACCCAGCTCACCTCGGCACTGTCCTGCTCAGGGTAGCCTCGTGAAGTAAACTCAAAGAAGCACCAAACACGATTTCGTCGTGGTTTGGCCAATCGGACCATGGCATACTTACAAAGCCCTTGTGGCTGTTTTAAGCAATCGTAGAAGCTTGCCTCTTTTCGTTCCTTCGTCTGAACGTACAATTTTGTTCCATTGACGGACAGGTTGGGTATCCGATCTACCGCCCAGGCCAGGATGGGATCGCATCAGCCTTCAGCCTTCCTTTGGCTTTCACTTCAATGTGTGTCAGGCCTACGGATCTCGCTAAATTTTGCTGTGGTTTCTTTCCCTTTGGAAGAAAGGAGAATGCTGAAACATTAAAAAGTTGTAAAATCTCCAAACTCTTCAACGATCACGATTGATCACAGCCTAAAGCACAGATATCATATGCGCACATGACTAGTGCTAAGGACAACACATGTCATCAGGCCGCAGCGTCGTACCCGAGGTAATAAGCTGGACTTCCCCTCACCACTGACTTACCTTACTCTCACAGTGCGATTTCACTCATACCACGTTGGTAGGTGATCGTTTAGGATGGATTTTTCCACAAAACTAATTCAGCGTGCAGTTCCCCTTCAACATTGCAATGCTTTGAAATAAATTATATCACAGCACAATTTGTTGCTGACTTCTGTAGAGCTACCAAATTTCTCAACAGTAGACGCAAAAAGTCCATGCTAAAGAGCTGTCGTTAAACTTTGATCATATCTACCAACAGGTTTGTGCTTGGACATACAAAATGCAGTGTAATCAATACCATCTGTGCATGGACTAGTGGACCATGTAGGATTATTATCAACATACTAGCATTACAAACAAAAACTCCAGAAATTACTCGCTTCTTGGGCCAGATTGGAGTAATAGATCATCTAATGCATGTACGAACTTGTGCTTGTGGCAGATACAGAAGGTGCTCATGCACACCAAGACCCCACACGCAGCGCTCAGCGACCATCACCTACGGTCGTCCTCGACATGGCTGAGTTCAACAAGCTCACCGACCAGCTCAACAGTTCCGGACAGCTGGACGAACGCCTGGCCAGGTACATATGGCAGGGCACGCCTGTTGGGGGTCGGTGGATCAGCAACGACGAAATGAAGGTGGTTTTTGGTGTGTTGGAAGAGTGTGCCTTCCTAGTCGACAGCAAGGAAAAGGACGGGGAGTGGAGGCTGTTCTACGTGCCGTCTCTGGTGGAGAAAGGCAGCAAGGAGTTGGAGAAAGATTCAGCCTACCAAAGCCCGCCTATCTTCCTGCTGACTCTGCTTGGCAGTGGTCAAGTTGTTCCATTGTCGGTATATTGGCAGTTGCTTGTTCGTTTGCTTGTGCTGTACCGCCAAAAAGCTCCTGATGCAGTTCTCAGGCCCAACCTGAACCATGACTCAGCCTGCATTCCGTGTTACCACGAAGGTGAGCTACCCCATCACCTGTTCATCACACATTCTGCACGCGGCGTGTGCCTCACCGTCGAACCTATCGACGCTGATCGGCCGGATGAATTTCGACGAGTCTGCAAGAGAGTCCTGGAAGAAGCTCGTCAAGAGCTTGACCGCATTCGGGCAGACACTCTTCCAGGCATGGTGACGTCCATCCATGCCGAGTGCCCATGTGGACACAGAGGTGGCGAGCGTCACTTCATGATCATCAAAGGAGATGTCATCATCTGCGAGCAATCTCGACATTTCACCAAGCGATTTCTAAGCCAGGAGTTCCGGGAATGCTGGCTGGGGAGTCAGGTCAGAATGTATTGATCTGCTAAAAGTAGATGTTTCTAACAATGAACGGCAGACAGTACTGGTGAAGTGGTGAGCTCTGCAAATGCTAGCAGCATGGTATGTCCCAGTGAGAATGCTCAACAAGGCAAAAGCCAAGGAGCAATATCATATTGTGTACACCATTCACCCAGCTGAGAAGAAACGGATAGAAGCTATATCAGACCTAAGAGAATCTAATGCAAAATCAGTGACATGGGATTGCAATGTTGCCAAAGCCCTGAATTGCCTTGTGCCGTCAGATGAATCTACATGTTCCTTCTTGCAATTGTCCTAGGTTAAAATACATGAATGGAATAAATGCTGTGAGAAATCTGCTTTGGTGTTCCATTGAATGCATATGATTGCCTTAGGAACAGTGCAGCATTTGTCAAGATGGTTTCAAATATTGCACTTTGCAGCCACGTGAACCTAAATGTCTTTTTGGCTTACTCAGGCAACAAATACGCAACAGACACCATCGGTTTCTCATGAATCGTCCAGAGAAGAGACTACGTCCAAACCTTCGCAAGGTCAGCTCAAGGATTGTAAAAAGTGAAGATTTGAACTGTTTAATACTGGTCACCTTCCTGTTAGTGAACAATTGTTGCTTTGCACAGTGTGGGAAACATTCCTTGGAGAGCCATTTTCTACAAGAGATTCATACCTGTATTGTAATACTGTCACTAACGGGATACCTGACCAACTGTGTATTCACCCTTGCTAGCTATGAATGTGTTGCTCCGAGGATGCTGGAAGCAAAGTCTGTAGGTGTCTCTGTTGGCTATGGGTGCGTGGCATTTCTGATTTGGCAAGGAGTGACATCGTAGAATGTATTGGACAGAGGACTGCCCCTAACTAGCATGATCATAACCTCGTGGGCCTGACAGACAGTAATTTTCCTGAAAATCTCCTTCCCCCTGTCTTTGCAGTCAGCACAGGGCAAAGCACTGAACTTAATTGTGGCATGCTGAGCGACATCCCATCTGAGCAGCAGAGGTGGGCGGTTGCAAAGGAAATTGAGAACGAAGAGGAGTGTGAGTCACTCGCAGTGCATTTACCAGGATTGGAACAAAAGGACGTGGAACACCTGAAGGGAATTGGACAGGCACCGAGCATTCCAAAACTAGCAGGAGATCTCCTCAGGTTGTGGGTGAAGCGTGAAGGGAACAACGCCACTTGGGAAGTTCTCTATGAAGTCCTGAATGCCATTAAACGACTGGACATTGTGCACAAACTGCAGACGAAATGGAACGGTGAGAAGTTCATCATGCAGTAAAGAAAGCATAGATAGTCAGAGTAGAGTCTGGTTAAACAAGCCGTAAAATCGCTAGTTTGGCATGCATAAATAATCCATTTAGGGCTTGGAAATCTCATCTCTGCTGATAATTGCCCCCTATCACTTATGTGGTTGCATCGAACTCCCAGTTGAACTCAATTTTCTTTGCCTGACTATAGCACCAACAACCAAGGAGAAGAAGCGCAAAGGCGGTGAAGCAGCACAGTTTTCTCATCCTGCAGTGATGGAAAGGAAGCATTTTGAGAAGGAAGGTATGTTTTGGTGAGGGGTGTCCAGATCTGGATTAAAGCATGGTTGGCGATGCAGACTGTACTGGCTCACTACAGAAAATGGATGCCCATCCGTCTAAATAAGGTCATTCAACTGAAGTGATTTGCAGTTGTGAGGCACTCATAAATCGGTCGGAAGGTGTGTTTTAGTTGGGGGATGTTCTAGGTCTTGATTGGTTGGCCGTACAGACTGTACTGGCTCACTACAGAAAATGGGTGCCCATCCGTCTACATTAGGTCATTTACTTGAAGTGATCTCCACTTGTGAGGCACTCACAGCTCGGTCGGACTGGTGAAAATTATGACATAGCTCTCTCAGCAATCTTTGTCTTAGAGCAGGGGAAGTTCGTCACTTGGTGTGTCTGTGAAACTCTGATGTTGTCTTTGTCGGTTGGGTTATTTCGTTTTCTCGTAGATACAAAGGTATTGCCTAGTAAGGCTGCACTCCAAAACCAGGCCAGGAAGCTCCGTAAACATCTAAACTTTCTCAGTGATGACTAGCACATTTGGGTGTGGCAAAACTTGAGGTGCACGTGGGCCATGAAGGGCTTCTAGCTTCAGATTCGAAATATGTGAAAGCATCGACGGGATAAGCTTGCATAACCTTCGCCCGAACCCATTTAGATTGCACACTGTCAATCTAGGCATAACGTCCTGTCAGCTCACCAAGCTCATCCAGGCTACCACATGGCGACTCAGGCTGGTCGGTAGGCCCCTTGGAACATCGAGGACTATTTGGCCTCATGAAAACTGGCTGAGCAAGCGGCATTTTCTGGGTCCTTTTAGGTGCTGTGAGCACTCCATCATAGTGGATCACGCAAGGAGAACAAGCCTGTGAGGAAAGCTTGAGTGTTTGAACTGGCTGTGGTTCTTCAGTTTTACATCACTGATTTTAGCAAGTGTGCCAAACAGCTGTTAGGAAAAGAATTATGCTTGAACGTTTCCTGTACAGTGTAGATAGCTCATGAACGAAAGACGTAAAGACCACAAGAACCTACTCTTTGTCGCTGGAGCATCTTTCTTCTCCAAGGTGGTTATTTCGCTGAGCAGGTTGTTCAGATTCTGTGGTCAGGCTGAGTAAAAAGATATTTCAACGGGATAAGGTTGGTGGTACTACTTAAGGCGCAGGCCCAGTGTTGTGTTTTTCAAAGCCGTGCTCAGCATGACGATGCACAAAGTTGAGCCCCCATGGAAAGACGCAGTGCGCTAACATCACAGACTTTCCTTATTTCTCTCAGTCTCTTATCCGCCCAGTTTCCTCTGTTCCAAAGGTAAGTGCCTCTATTCGAGACCTCTGGAGAGCTCACCTGGTCAAGGAAAAGCAAACTTTTAAACAACAAATTTCGCTCATGCTGCACAAAGTAAAATCGAAACCCGCCCGTTCTTGTCAGTTTGGTACCAACTCCTTGCCGATTCCGCGACTCCAACAACAAAAAAATGAGAAAGAAAACGACGCAATCAAGCCCTTTGGCTGATGTCAACCACCGAACTGGCAGAGTGGAGCAGCCGAAACCAAACATTATCACACCCATTTGTTCTGTGGCGAAGCGCACCAGATACCATATATCTGCCGCCTTTGCTGTATGTTCCAAAACTACGAAAGTCGACTTTGCAAATTCGAAACGCCGTGCAAGAAATAGCTGTGCCAACGCTAGCTGGTGCATTCCACAGAAGCCAAAACCCCTCATCAGAAAAAAACAGAGTGTCACATATGTACACTTGCAAACAATATTGAGCATTACATTCTAGCTATGAGCAAAGGCTGAGATCAGTGCTGCAACGCCAGGTGTGCCACAATGTGTCAAAGGTGGCTAATGCTATCTAGACGGTGTCTAGGTGTATGCTGATGTTATTTAGATGGTGTCTTGGTGTATGCTGATGCTATCTAGTTGGTGTCTAGGTGTATGGTGATGTTATCTAGTTGGTGTCTAGGTGTATGGTGATGCTATTTAGATGGTGTCTAGGTGTATGGTGATGCTATTTAGATGGTGCCTGGGTGTACGCTGATGCTATCTAGATGGTGTGTAGGTGTATGCTGATGCTATCTAGATAGTGTCTAGGTGTATGCTGATGCTATCTAGCTGGTGTCTAGGTGTATGGTGATGTTATCTAGATGGTGCCTAAATGTACGCTGATGCTATCTAGATGGTGTGTAGGTGTACACTGATGCTATCTAGATAGTGTCTAGGTGTATGCTGTTGCTATCTAGTTGGTGTGGAGGTGTATGCTGATACTGTCCAGTTAATGTCTGGATGTAAGGTGATGCTATCTAGTTGGTGTGTAGGTGTATGCTGATGC
>JAOWAR010155835.1:0-10889 GCA_028571005.1 Clathrina lutea
GCCTTCTCGAGTCGTGCTTTGTCCCGTCGTGAGCGCCGGTACAGTGTCACACACAAGGAGCTTCTGGCAGTTGTTTGAGCAACGCAACTGCATCGCCACTATTTGCTTGGCAGACCATTTCGCCTTCGGACTGACCATTCCGCCCTGAAGTAGCTTATGTTTTTTAAGGAACCTGAGGGCAAGCTGGCTCGTTGGCTGGAATCTCTGGCTCCCTTCACGTTTGAAGTCTCGCATCGTGCTGGCATTCAACATGGCAAAGCCGACAGCCTATCCTGGTACCCTGTTTCTATTAATGCCATACAGTTCCGATCAACCTCAACACCAGGCTGTGAAGACGCTACAGTGCACGAGGCCATGCGTAAGGATTGAGAATTAGTTGAAGTATTGCGGCGTGTGAAGCTACGGTGGCGCACCGACAATTCTCCTACTCCTTTCTCTTCGCGTGCAACTTCCCGCGCACCTGAGTCGTGTGCGCGCGAGGTTGACACTCGCTTGCAACGTGTCCTTCTTGGCCAAGTTGATCGCCTCCAGGTCCACAAGGATCTACTGTACCGCCGCTCCCAACGCCGAC
Source organism: Clathrina lutea (assembly GCA_028571005.1). Classification (NCBI taxonomy): domain Eukaryota; kingdom Metazoa; phylum Porifera; class Calcarea; order Clathrinida; family Clathrinidae; genus Clathrina; species Clathrina lutea. The sequence continues at coordinate 572 of JAOWAR010155835.1, forward strand.
GTCGTTCACCTCGACATTTGGAAGACTTTAAGTCCACAGCAGCCGCGCAGTGACTTTGACCAGTTATTATTATGGAATTTTCTTCTTTCATTGCCTACTTTCTTCTTTATACTTTCCTCTGTCGTTTTTCGGCCCTGTACGAGTTTTATTTTGTTCTTTTCTTTTCTTACTCGGGACGAGTTTTTGTGAGAGAGGGAGTGGTGTAATGCGTGACATTTTAGTCTCCATGCCGTTGGTGCGTGGTTGAAGCACGTGCTTAGATTATGTGTGATGCGCAGTGAGCGCGTGATTCTTTCAGACCTGCCTATATTTAGTCGTGTAGTTTATTTATATTCAGCGACATGCAAGTTGGCCGTCTCAGGCACCCGGTCAGTCGGAGTAGCCTAGGATGTAGTTCTGTCTTGTCTGGCCTCGTCTCTGTTTGATCAGCCGGTCTCAGTATCTTCAGCCAATGCAGACTCAGTTCTGCTTTGTCATGAGTTGGATGTGATGCTGTTGGGGCATAGGGTGCCATAAAGCGGCCTTAACGGGGTAACACGGGAGGAATCATTATGAGGGCCGAACGACAAGCCAAGGCCCAAGCTCTGCCCGACTGCAGTTAGTCTGGCGTTACAATGTACTCTCCCTTTCACACGTCTTGCACTTCACGAAATAGACTGCACATACAGTTGATTCATTGAGGGCCTCAGCCAGGAAGTTAGAAGAGTAGCTCTCATGGCAGGAATTTGGTGCGTTGTTTTTTTTTTTCACTTCAAGGAGGACATTGAAGGGTCTATATGCTGCCAAAGATACCCTCCCAAAGGAATCGACTACACACGCAGTCTATTCCGTGAAGTGCAAGACGTGTAAAGAAGAGTACATCAGTGAAATATGTCACGCCATTGGTGTACGTCAGAAGGAGCATAGAGATGCACTCCGCCTAAGTCAATGTGGAAAGTCAGCCATTGCCCAACACGTGGACAATCAGTTGATTCCACGCAAAATTGATTGGCAAACCATGAGTGTCATTGACCGTGCAAGTTACTCTGTGGAAAGGAAAGTCTGTGAAGCGCTTCACATGGAACAACGAATGCAAAAATTAAATGGTGATAGTGGAATAGAACGAAGTGCTGTATGGAACGCGATTCTGTGACATTGGCCCAGAATCATTATTACATGCTTTAACTTTACATGCGATCCTTGTGCGAAGACATGAAAGATTGCTCAATTCTTCCTCTTGGTGTGAGTTCACGCGCCTAGATGTGAGTCCAGGTGTTAGATGAATGTGAAGAGTAGTAGAGAATACATTGTGGGATCGGCTGTACTCCACGTCATTTCACTGACTGATGAAGCTAGAGGCACTTCTGGCGAAACGTTTCCTGGAAAAAAAAAAGTTGTTACTGGTGTGCTGGTATATCTCTTCTTCTCAATCATTGATTGACTATTAATTATCATACAACCAATTTCGGGCACAGTCAATGCACATAGTTACATAGTTGGTGAAAAGGATAGTTGTAGATATGGACATGGAAAGCTGGCCGCATTATAGTTGTTGAGCTTGTCTGTCTTTCACGTGCACCAATTATGAAATAAATAGACTTGTCTAACCAGCTAAAACATCTCTGCTCTTTATGTAGCTGGTGGCATTTTTGTGTTCTTTTTAGTTAGTCATTCGATCAGCAGACTCCTTGCCTTCTTTCTGCCCTCTTTATACATCTTTCTGCCATCTCCAATGCTTCTCCCAATCGTCATACTAGGGACAGGCAAGTGCTGAGCAGCAAGCAAAATGGCTTCCGCTTATCAACAATTTTCAGATCCTTGGTACTTACGCTCAGACTGAGCTGGGTCACGGTAAGTGTCTACAGTTTGAAGCTCGAATTTGGCATTCATTGCAAGTCTTCTCTCCCAGAAAATGAAAGCCAGTGTTGAGCAGTGCAGATCTATTTAGTCCTTTGCAATTGTATGCAAAACAAACCTTTAATGGATTAGATCCACAAAAGCTCTCTTTATGCAGTACCAACATTCAGGCTCAAAGCCCTTCACTCTCCTCTCTAAGCTGCGAACCACAAATGGAATGTATTGGTTGCTGCCACTCAATTTTTATTGAAGTTCTTCATATTCATCTTTACTATTTTGTTTCCGGTTTTGGTTATGACCATCTATAGGTACGTTTCTGCGTGGCTTGGAGACGAGAGCCGAGTATGACTCAGGAAGTAGACAGTTCATTCTCAACTCTCCAACTCTGACTTCCATTAAGTGGTGGCCTGGTGGATGTGAGTTCAGCAAAAGGCCCTGCTATTTACTGTACTGTGGGAGTGTTTTTCGTTCTGATGGCAAATTTTCACCGTGAAAGTACCTAATCGTGAAAAGTTGGCTTCTTTCATTTCTGGTCCTACATTTATATAAGAAAAGCGGATTATTAAAAGGTGTTGAGAAATATCGCCTTTAATTATCAATAAGAATGAACTATTTCGGTTACGAAACACAAAGAGGGGCATGCAATACACAAATTAAGCTGTTTTTTTTTTGGCAAGTTGACATGAGTCAATCAAGCATACCTGAGAGGGATAGAGCGACAAGTTGAAGAGGAAGGGAGAAAACGAGTTTTTTTTCTGCCGAAATTTCACTCAAACTGCTATTATCTAGATCATGGAATAAACCATTTTCTCTTCTTAACCAAAGGATGGTGAATGACCAAAGGATAGTGAATGACCAAAGGATGGTGAATGACCAAATATGGTGAATGACCAAATATGGTGAATGACCAAAAGATGGTGAATGACCAAATATGGTGAATAGAGTTATGATAGCGTCACCATTTCCATGTGTCACGCCAAACTGTCAAGATCCATGGGGTAAAGTGCAAGCCAAACTGAAGAGATAAGCCTAGAATGATGGAAGTTACAGCTGAAGAGATAAGCCTAGAATGATAAAAATAGTAGCTGAAGAGATAAGCCTAGAATGATAGAAGTTACAGCTGAACAGATAAGCCTAGAATGATAGAAGTTACAGCTGAACAGATAAGCCTAGAATGATGGAAGTTACAGCGAAAGAGATAAGCCTGGAATGACGGAAGTTACAGCTGAAGAGATAAGCCTAGAATGATGGAAGTTACAGCTGAAGAGATAAGCCAAGAAAGGTGGAAGTTACAGTTACAGAGATAAGCCTAGAATGATGGAAGTTACAGCTGAACAGATAAGCCTAGAATGATAGAAATAGTAGCTGAAGAGATAAGCCTAGAATGATAGAAGTTACAGCTGAAGAGATAAGCCTAGAATGATAGAAGTTACAGCTGAAGAGATAAGCCTGGAATGATGGAAGTTACAGCGAAAGAGATAAGCCTAGAATGATAGAAGTTACAGCTGAAGAGATAAGCCCAGAAGGATGGAAGTTACAGCGAAAGAGATAAGCCTGGAATGATGGAAGTTACAGCAAAAGAGACAAGCCTGGAATGATGGAAGTTACAGCTGAAGAGATAAGCCTGGAATGATGGAAGTTACAGCGAAAGAGATAAGCCTTGAGTGATGGAAGTTACAGCTGAAGAGATAAGCCTGGAATGATGGAAGTTATAGGCATGGGGCAGGAAAACTGTGAATGGGATTGATGTGAGTAGGTAGTGTGGATGGGATTGGTGTGAGTGGGTAGGGTGAATGGGATTGGTGTGAGTAGGTAGTGTGAATGGGATTGGTGTGAGTGGGTTGTGTGAATGGGATTGGTGTGAGTAGGTAGTGTGAATGGGATTGGTGTGAGTAGGTAGTGTGAATGGGATTGGTGTGAGTAGGTAGTGTGAATGGGATTGGTGTAAGTATGTAGTGTGAATGGGATTGGTGTGAGTAGGTAATGTAGATGGGATTGGTGTGAGTGGGTTGTGTGAATGGGATTGGTGTAAGTAGGTAGTGTGAATGGGATTGGTGTGAGTAGGTAGTGTGAATGGGATTGGTGTGAGTAGGTAGTGGATGGGATTGGTGTGAGTGGGTAGTGTGGATGGGATTGGCATGACTAGGTAGTGTGAATGAGATTGGTGTGAGTAGGTAGTGTGGTGATTAGAAGTTCGGCGGCCATAGTCGGGTTTCAGGCACAGGTGGTGCAGTTTTTATTGTGAGCTTGAAGCTGGGGGGTGAGTCCAGGCCACTAGACATCTTGGCGAGCACGTTGATGGCACTTGGTGATGCCTTGGTGTCCGGTGTGGAGTTGGTCAAGGACTTAAAGGCGACGAGCAGCAGGGAGGACAATCCGCTGTCCGACCTGTAGAAGGCCAATGTGGTAGGTGTTGAAATCGCCATGGTGCGGCCAATAGGGTTTCAGTGTTGGCGGGAGGCTTGTGAGGGGTGGCCATCCAGCAATGAGTAGCGCGTGATTTCAATGCACACAAGGTCGATCTGCTGAGCAGCGAGAAACTTGTGGAGTCTTACACCAGATGCTGAAAGGCTGTCTGTGATGGCGGTGACGAAGGCTGCAACTTCGGCTTGAAGAGCGCTGGCAGAGGAGGGTGCACGTGACAGAGTGTCCGTGGTGATAAGGTTCTTGCCAGGTACGTGCATGATAGTGAACTCGTAGTGCATCAATCATAGAAGAAAGCGTAAAACTCGTGGTAGCAGTTCGTCGGGAGGCTTTGTCTTGAGTAGAGGCACAAGAGGCTTGCGGTCGGTTTGAAGATGTAAGGACAAACTGATCAGGTAGTGCAAGAATTGCTCATAAGCCCATGTGGTGGCCAGGGCTTCCTTCTTGACTTGTGAGTTGCGCTGTTCTGTAGTGGTCATGGAGCGGGACTGGAGCACAACGGGCTTGCAGTCACCTGACGGCTGCTTCTGAGTGAGGGCTGCACCGATTCCAAAAGACGAAGCGTCAGTGGACACACGTGTGTCGTGGTTAGGAGAGTACAGAGCAAGAGTGCTTGGACCACTGAGTTCTTGCTTGAGTTTTGCGAAGGCTGCTTGTTGCGCTGGTCCCCAGTAATGTTACCAAGTGTTGCCTTTGACCAGAAGCTCACGCAGCGGCTGAGAGAGGGTCGCAATGTTTGGTGAGAAAGGACCGAGTTGGTTCACCATGCTGAGGAAACAGCGGACGTCACTGATGTTCTGGCAGTCAGGCATCTGACTGATGGCGGAGACCTTGGCTTGGTCAGGGTGAATGCCGGAACTATCCAGAATGTAGCCACAGAAGCGCACAGTCTTCTTGTTGAACTGACATTTGCGTCCGTTGAGCATGACTCCAGCTGCTGCCAGTCATTCCAGAGCTGCTTGGAGCCGGACGTCCTGTTCCCGGGACAAGCCAAAGATTAGGATGTCATCCACCCTGCAGGTGACGCCTGGTAGACCGTGGAGCATTTGTGACATCCGTTTTTGGAAGTACTCGGGGGCTGATGATATGCCAAAAGGTAGATGATGTTAGCAAAATCGGCCAGACAGGCTGATGAAGGTTGTAAGCCAGACTGACTCGTGAAGGTTGTAAGACAGACAGGCTGATGAAGGTTGTAAGCCAGACAGGCTGATGAGGGTTGTAAGCCAGACAGGCTGATGAAGGTTGAAAGCCAGACAGGCTGATGAAGGTTGTAAGCCAGGCAGGCTGATGAAGGTTGCAAGGAAGACAGGCTGATGAAGGTTGTAAGTGTCAGGTGTGGTCACTAGATCGTGTTACGGCGCTTGAGGAAATGGCCATTGAATGCCTTCATGACCTCGTATTTCTTTGCGTCGGCTTCACTCAGCGAGAGACTCATGAGAACGTCTTTGCTCTCTTTGCCTACGGCGTAGAGCAGCATATTGGCCTGTACCTCGGCGGTCTTGTCACTCAATGAGCAGGCCTGACAATAGGGCTCAAAGTGTTTAAGCCACTTTGCCCAACCATCCAGTTGTGCGAAGTCGAATTTCGCCTGAGGTTGTAATTGAAGTCTGGATACCATATCTAGAGAAACGGCAGGAGCGGCTACGTGCGAAAGAGAAGCCGGTTGACTCATAGAAAAGCGAGCACCACTGCTGACACCAAGTGGCGTTTGGTACAACAGACAGAGAGAGCGAGGGTCCGTAGCTCTGTTTATTGACTAGCAAAGCAAGGATTTCTTTGCACTGGAGAATGGGTCGGAGGAAGGTTCCAGACAGGGTTTGACCAAACTAGTGGGAAAAGAAGAGAATTGTGGCTAGGAAGAAGGTTGATTTTGTTAGTCTAGAAGCCGTATTAGTCTAGTGGATTCATCTAACTCCACATTTACCTTCTGGCTTTATAAATATCACAAACAAGCAACCTCAACACTCTCAAACGCGGACTCGCACAAGTAACCTCCACACTCTCAAGCGGGGACTCACACAAGTAACCTCAACACTGTCAAGTGGGGACTCACAGCTGACACACGTAACCTCGACACTCTCAAGCAGGGACTCGCACCCGTAACCTCAACACTCTCAAGCAGGGACTTCCACAAGTAACCTCTACCCTCTCAAGTGGGGACTCACACACGTAACCTCAACACTCTAAGCGTTGACTCGCACAAGTAACCTCAACACTCTCAAGCGGGGACTCAAACACGCAACCTCTACACTTTCAAGCGGAGACTCACACAAGTAACCTCTACACTCTCAAGTGGGGACTCAAACACGTAACCTCTACACTTTCAAGCGGAGACTCGCACAAGTAACCTCTACCCTCTCAAGCACAGACTCGTACAAGTAACCTCTACTCTCTCAAGCAGGGACTCGCACAAGTAACCTCAACACTCTCAAGCGGGGACTCGCACACGTAACCTCTACACTCTCAAGCGCGAACTCCCACAAGTAGCCTCAACACTCTCAAGCGGGGACTCGCACACGTAACCTCTACACTCTCAAGCGCGGACTCACACAAGTAACCTCCACACTCTCAAGCGGGGACTTGCACACGTAACCTCAACACTCTCAAACGGGGACTCGCACACGTAACCTCTACACTCTCAAGTGGGGACTCGCACAAGTAACCTCAACACTCTCAAGTGCGGACTCGCACAAGTAACCTCAACACTCTCAAGCGGGGACTCACACACGTAACCTCAACACTCTCAAGCGGGGACTCGCACACGTAACCTCAATACTCTCAAGCAGGGACTCTCACAAGTAACCTCTACACTCTGAAGCAGGGACTCACACACGTAACCTCAACACTCTCAAGTGCGGACTCGCACAAGTAACCTCAACACTTTCAAGCGCGGACTCGCACAAGTAACCTCAACAGTCTCAAGCAGGGACTCACCCAAGTAAGCTCTACACTCTCAAGTGGGGACTCCCACAAGTAACCTCAACGCTCTCAAGCGGTGACTCGCACAAGTAACCTCAACAGTCTCAAGCAGGGACTCACACAAATGAGCTCTACACTCTCAAGTGGGGACTCCCACAAGTAGCCTCAACACTCTTAAGCGCGGACTCCCACAAGTAACCTCTACACTCTCAAGCGCGGACTCGCATAAAGTCAAATTAAAGTTCACTCCTTTTTTCGCCCGACGACATGAGAGAGGAAAGGAATAACTTTGATTTGATATACACATGCATCTTGTCAATGGTTGAATATGCCAAAATATTGATGCTATCTTTCACTACATCTATTTTCAACATCTTTAATGAGAGTGAAATCCAAAAGGTCATTTACAATACTATTTTGTGAATTCAATTCATGTTTCATCGTTGAGGGAAGAAAATAAGGTATTTTCTTTCAGTCTAAAGTTTGCTTCTTTGCTGTTTGTGCAGTTTGACCATGACTCATGCCTTGGTGATGGCTCTGTTTGTGCAGTGGGCTTGACCATGACTCATGCCTTGGTGATGGCTCAGCTAATCCTCAATGATAGAAACTACGGCCCTCACCTGTTTCTGGTTCAACTCCGTGACACGACCACACACCTTCCTCGAACTGGTCAGAAAATCCTTCATCTGCTCCTGTATGCTCATGCAAGGTGCACCATACAGTTGTGGTGTCCATGACATTGCAATCTCCTAAGAGCTCAATCTCACACTTGCAACAATCAGTTGTAGTGTCCATGACATTGCAATCTCCTAAGAGCTCAATCTCACACTTGCAGCAGACCGCTCACTGGCATGCAGTCAGTTGTTTGTCTTCTACTGTGACGGTGATGAGTGAATGAAAAAGTTTTGATCATACACAAAGAGGAAGACACATACAGGTTCTCTCTAATCTTTCTCTTCAAATTGTCGTGGCAGGTATCAAGGTTGGTGTTATTGGGCCAAAGATGGGTTTTGAATCGGTGGACAATGGATTTCTGCAGCTAAAAGACGTGCGAATTCCTCGAGACCACATGCTGATGAAGAATGCCGAGGTTGGTTGCTTCATTGCAGTGGAGGTGTTGATTAATTGCCAAGGACAACAAGTCAAAGGACAAGAAGGTCTGTAGAGAACACTGGGAATAATTGACTACTTTCTATTTAAAAACAACTCTTTGCAATGTCCTTGGCATTTTTTCTGTTTGTTGACTTGCTTCCGTTTCCTCATAATTTTCTTCGTGGAAGGTGACGGAAAGTGGGCAGTATATCCAGCATGGTCACAGCCAGAAACTGAACTACGGCTCAATGACGTATGTGCGTACCGGAATGATCTCCGGTGCTGGTTTCTCCATCTCAAAAGCGGTCACCATAGCCATCAGATACAGCGCTGTGAGACGACAGGGACACATTGACCCAAAGTATGTCATGAATATGGAATAAAGAATAGGACAGTCATGTTGCAAGGAAATGGGAAATGGAATAAAAATGGCTGAATAGAAATGGCTGAGAGGAAATGGCTGATAGGCTGACTACAAACTTTAATGTGTCCATACTTCTCCTTTTTTTTAATATTTGGTTGATCAAGCGATCGATCATCAACCCCATTAGGTGATCTGAGCAATCATGCGCGTAATCACAACCTTGGCTTTATGTGTTTGTTTTTTTTCACTTTGTGTTTACTAACCCATACTTCTTTCCTTGGTTGCTTGCTGCTAAATAGCTTGCTTGCCTGCATTACTGTCTTAGCTTGCTTGCGTGCATTGCTAGCTTTTGTCTTGGCTTGTTTGTCTGCATTGCTTCCTACCGTCTTAGCTTGCTTGCCTGCATTGCTAGCTACTGTCTTCGCTTGCTTGCGTGCATTGCTTCCTACTGTCTTCGCTTGCTTGCCTGCATTGCTAGCTGCTGTCTTGGTTTGTTTGCCTGCATTGCTTCCTACTGTCTTAGCTTTCTTGCCTGCATTGCTAGCTACTGTCTTACCTTGCTTGAAGGAAGGACTAAACTGCTTTTTGGATTGTAAAGAAATCCACATCTGCCCCCTTTAGCTAACGAAGCTTACTTGGACACTGAATCTTCCAAGTTAAATTTTGATGGATCGGATTGATTTTATCCTGTGCTTGATCTGATATTGGTTGATACAAAGAATGGCAGACATGTTGATGTTAAGCATCAGGATGATAAAGATGTTCCCCCGGATTAAACGTAGGTTAGTTTCTCGTGAAGGTCGGCACATGAGGCCTTCACGAATGAGTGAACTGTCAGTCATAAACTCATAATAGTCGCATATGTGGCTGGCATGGGAACAACACTCCATTTTGATGTCCTGTGTGCTGACGGGAGAATTACATTTCCTGCCTCCATGTTCCCTCTCTTGTCACTCTCCTTTCTCTCTCTCTCTTCTTTTTATCCCCACCTTGCTCCCCCTCTATCCTCTATCTCATCCCTTCTCTCCCCTCTCAGATTTCCCCTCTATCCCCTCTCCCCTCTCTGCCGCAAATGGTTCTCACTAAGGCGAGTTCATTTTTTCCAAGCAAATGTTGGCTTTTGTATTCTTTTGTCCAAATTTGTTGCGATGCATTCCTTGAGATGGATTGTCCCGAGACGGATTGTTCCACTATTTACTTTCCAGTCCTGTGTTCCTGTGTTCTTGATCTGTTGCTCCAGCGAGCCTGAGGTTCAAATTTTGGATTTTGGAGCTCAGCAGTATAGACTGCTGCCATTGGTTGCCATGGCTCATGCCTTCATCTTCACTGGCACTTGGATGAGTCATCTTTATGAACAGTCGTCGCCGAACAACCCAGAGGAGCTGCAGGAGGTGGGAGGGATACAATTTTGTGGAAAGACAGTCGATCACAGCATGCAGTCGATCACAGCATGCAGTCGATCACAGCATGCAGTCGATCACAGCATGCAGTCGATCACAGCATGCAAAATAAGTCTGGCCTTTTTACTTTATAGCCAGAATAAAGAAGTGTCATGGTTGGCATCAGAACTTACAGTAAGATATAGTTGACATCAGAACTTACAGGGATTGAAGAAGGTTGAAGGACTTTTTGGATCTCACTCTCATGATCAACTCAAAGAAGGTTAAGAACAGCAGTTCTTAG
>JAOWAR010155846.1:0-10889 GCA_028571005.1 Clathrina lutea
CTCTCTCTCTCTCTCTCTCTCTCTCTCTCTCTCTCTCTCTCTCTCTCTCTCTCTCTCTCTCTCTCTCTCTCTCCCAGAGGGAAATCCAAGATAGAATGTTTTGACTCTAATATAGGCCTGCTCTCCCCAATCCCACCAACGACACCTCGAACTCGCCTAGATCTACTGTGTTTGGCGTCTCTTTTCTTATCGTATTCTGAGGATTGTTCTGTGGCAGCAATATAGCTATAACGATCGACAGAAAGCAAGCAGTTTCGGGAGGACCTCCCACTCGAAAGAAGTGTCCTTACCGGCTTTTCGCCAAAAGTCATCGCTCCCAGACAGAGAGTGGAGACTTTGAGTCCACTTTGGCCAAGGTAACGGTAGCCGAGCTTCATCGTCGCGCCAGAGGAAGCCATGCTTGCAACGGTAAAGGGCGCATGCACAAAGCAGACCAGAAGAGTTCCGAAAACTGATCTGCATGCTGGTGCCATCTACTAGGTGACTCCGGCTACAGAACCGCGCCCGGCCCAGCGATCGACTACCACGAATGATATCCGACGACGGTACGGCACGCTAGTACGCTTGAGGGAAGCTGAATGGGTCAACGGAGACGCGCTATCATCCGCGGCGCCCTCGCGATCGGCGGTTTTGCGCGCGTAGCGCGCCTGACATGGCTGCGCACAACGGTCGCGATTGAACTGAAGCTGAGGGCTAATAGCCTCTATACCGGCGCCGATGAGCACGATCGTCGCTACACTGAGACTTGCAGCCGACGTCACGTGCAGCTCAGACTCATGATCATCTGGAGTGCGGCCAGGGGGATAGTTATAGGAGGGGCATCCAGATCTGGTGAATTTCCCCACAAATTCATGACCAACATTATTATCAAAGTTGAAGGAAAGAATTTTTACGCATGCAATCCGCGGGCATATCCAAGTCAGAGTTTCTTAAACGACGCAAGAAAAGGTGAACAAGATCGTAGGAAAGACAGCTGGAAAAAGTTTTCGGCGTCGTGTTCTTCATTAGTTCCAATAATTCAACAACTAATCTGGGAGAGAGAGACTGCTCGATTACTATCAAACCCTGATCAGCAAATTTGACCATCAGATTACAAAAGTATATCAGTTTTCTTCCTTAAAAAAAAAATGCAATACATTTTTGACCAACTTACGGTAATGGTGCAATGGTATGTTAGCACGTGCCCTTCCAGTATTGGACCATGCTCTGGAAGAAGGTCATGGCCAGCGGTTTCAATTTTCATGTTCTGGCTACAACCGTTTCAGCCTGAGCAAGCCTCGGGCAATCCCTTTATAGCCGGGCCGTAGGGGGCGATAGAGTCCATGAAAAGGCACACTCTGGTCAGTGAACACCCAACTTACAATTTCCTGTATCTGATCATTAATGTTTGGTATGGTGCGATAGAAAATATTATGAAGTAGATCCAGCATTATTGTCCTAGGCCTTTCACATAACTTTTGTTGCTGGGATAGCGAGCCTCTACTGACCCGAGTACAAGAACCCAGTGCCGACGTTTTTTTGTGGAATAGATTACATTTGAAATCTATTTCGTCATAAACTGAGGAGTCCTACATTAAGCAGACTTGTTGTTGTTGTTGTTGTTGTTGTTGTTGTTGTTGTTGTTGTTGTTTTGTACTTCTGTTACTTTCAAGTTTCTGAAAGTGGTACTTGTGAGCTCAGAACCGAAAAGAGACGACTAGAAGTTTACAAGCCTGTAGATCTAGATGTAAAACTGTGCGTGCTTCAGTCTTCTCAATCCGGCGTGCTGCACGTAGACTCCAATGTGAGGATTGCTATACTTTTCTGTGCATATACATGTATATGATCAAGCTGTACAACACCATACGGTGGAAATTCTCCGTGAGTAAAGTTATTGTCAAAGTCTGTGCGCCAGGCCCATGCAGAACAAATCCCCTAGTGCTCAGCAAACAGCTTGAGATAAATTGTAATTAGAATTGCTGTAAAAACGAACATCTTCCACAATTAACCGGTCTTTAAAATTAAGCTTTTTTTGAAACCAGACACATTTCACCAGCTTTGCCACTGGCCTCACTGATACTGTTTTGAAGTGGCAGAAAGAGCAAACAAATGCACAAAATGCAGTAAGAAAAAAGAAATTTCCGAAAACCGGTGAATTGCGGACGATGACTTCCTCAGTTATGTTCCAGTCAGGAATTCGAACAACCCTAAAGCAGTTTTGCTGTCTTCCAGCCAATCTTGCGTATGTCAAGACAATACTGGTCGCTCATCTTGCGCTCTGTGAGTGTGATTGGTTGATGCTGGCCGATATGAAGAGATATAGATCTTGTCTCCTCCAGGGCAATGTCGGAAGGGTTTCAACTTCAAAGTATTTCAGGCTGTGTGCTCTGGCCGCTGTTACTAAGTAGTCAGTGTCAACCATATCATGAGTTTTTAAATCACCCTTTAATTTTCAATCCTTGACTCGAAACTTCGAAAGTACAAACTGCCAGACTAACTGGGAGATTGACATCATGAGATGCAAATTAGAGAAAGACCTCATTGTTTATTGCACACATTTTAATCAATCAAAGAAAAAGCGAGAGTTTTATTCGGGCACACAATTATGAACGTACGTATACGGATACGGATAGAATACAAAAAATAGTCACCCAAAAAGCAAGAAGATGGTCCCTTTTGTTACACCTGTGCTTTCATCATTTATTGTCAATAAACACTTTTTTTTTGTACAATCAGATCAAACAATATTAACATCAGACCACTGCTTGCACAATAGCAATGACAGCACACCTATCATACACCCACATCGCACTTACTTGCTTTGCAGTATCATAGCCTGAAATCAAGGCCTTCTAACAACGGTACATGAATAATTGAATACAGATATTCTTAAGATGTGGCCTGCGAGACCATACGAAGATTGAAGGCAATGAAGCCCTGCGTGCCGAGGTCTGCAGTACCTGGCCAACACCCATGGCTAACTCAGAATGCACTAAAAAGCTCACATCTCCACGGACAAGCATTGAAGACCGGCATGGGCAATAAAAGAATATAATGTAGGGTTTGATTTTGTACAAGTATCTAGCCACAGCTAGTCTCAATCGGCAAAATTCATGGGCTTTGATTTGCCATTGTTCTGGAATAGAGAAGAATACTAGTCAAGAAAAAGTTGCCAAAAATTCAGATTGCCATTCATATACAACTGGAGTTTATAGCTTTGCACAGCAGCCTTTTCTACTGGTGTGGACTATCATGCTGATTCTAAAAGACAATGATAACGAGACATAGGGTGCTTGTTAATTGGTTGCATTTAGCGTGTTTGTGGTGTTTTGGGATGCGTGTCACCTTGCTATGCTGTCGATGGCACTTTAGCATGTTTTTTATCTTAGCCAATGAGTGGCTTGGTTGACAAGCCTCGTTGAAGTAAGGGAGGAGAGGGCTTCTCCTCGTCTCTATCTTCTGAGGTGTCCTGCCGTGGCAGAAGAGGCGGTGCTATGTCTAAGCTTTCTTCATAATCAGGCGACACTGACCCTGGTACTGACGGTCCACTTTTCCTCTGCTTGACAACATCCGCGTACTTCACACTTGCTTGCTTTGTCAGAATTCCGCCTGCCTGATTCGATTGTTCTTCTATGGCGTCTGGTGAGGCCTTTCCTTGCAGAAGGTTTGTGTTTTCAGTTGCTTGTGCCGCCATAGCAACCTGATCTCGCAGGGCTTCGCCGTCGTCTTCAGGCACAACATAGTCTAATGGCTCGTCTTGTGGTACTTCATAGCAGTCCTTTGTTTCATCGACCTCAGGCCTGGGATTCTGGAACACGTCATTCCCGTCGTCACCCGTGCTCGTCGTGTTGTTGGACAAAAATGCTGGTGCACCGTTGCTGACTGCAGGTTGCCGGTTCACTGCTGGCGAGTCACGCGGAGCTTCCACCATTTCCGCCCAACTAGTTGCAGCAGGTGGTGTTGGTTTCCCTGTGGAGCGGCCATTCGGGATGTTAATTGTTGGAGCTACAGCTTGAAGTGACATTGGACGCTTCTTGCTTCGTCTGCTGCGTCGACGATGTTTTTGGGCTTTTCTGCGTTGATTATGTATGAAGATTGCCGCCAGAAGACAGGCAAGCAAGCCACCAATTAAGCCCAGAACAATAAGCAGAATATTTGCCGTCGACGTTGTCGAGGATGAGCCAGTGCCCCTCAATCCCTCAGTGAGAATACCAACATTCCCCTCCGTGGTGCTTCTGGTCAGTGATGGAGGTAATGAGGGCGACGGGCACTGGACACTAGTTTCTGTTGTTGTAATACGACTCGCCGTGTTGCTCCATGGTCCAAATGTCTTGCTGTTGTTTGCCCGTATTCGGACACAGTATACCACGCCACTGTCTAGTTCTGCAAAGAGAACAGATCTCTTTGCGGCTGGAGATGCTACTGATCTCACCTGTCCAGTGCTTGTGAAAATGCATGTGGCATCAGGCCTAGCTTTGATATACTGTAGCTCGTAATATGTGATCACGCCGTTTGGTCTTGATGGTGCTTGCCACGTCACGCTGAGAGCGCTGGCATTGACACTTGAAATCTGAGGTGGTTCTGGTTTTCCTGGTGTGCCCTGTCCTGTGGTGACTGGCTTGATGGACGATGGCGGTCCCTGCAGTGTGCCGCCTGGTCCGGTTGCTGCACGCACTTGGAAGTTGTACCTCGTGTATGGCTGGAGGTTGCCTATCGTGTTGCTTTCAGTCGTGACATCTCGCAGCTTTGTGAAGTCAGAGAGAATCTCATAGTGGTGGAGAACTCCGTTGAGAGGTGATGGTGCGGTCCAAGTAAGTGTCACACTGTTTTCTGTGACTCCAATCTGTTGAAGCGCTGTTGGTGCAGCCGGGGCTGCCTCATCCGTGCGAGCTTGGGCCATTCCAAGCTCCTTCTCTCGACCATTCCTCAGTTTTGCCACCAGGGTGAACGTGTAGCTTGTGTATGGTTGAAGGTTGGTTGCGTCAAATGTTGTCTGTATGCCCTGGCAGCACACTTCTGTAGTTGTTGAGCCAGTTTTTTGTTTGAGAGAGTATGTCTGTATAAATGAATCGTTGGTAACAAGCCAGGTAACCAATATGTTGTACGCTGACTTGGCTGTGGCATTCACGTTCAAGGCAGGTGGGATAGTCTCTTGGGCCAGAAGAACTAATGTTGTCGTCTCTGGGGAAAGTTGCGCTGGGCCCAATCCCGCGCTGTTGTTGGCTGCAACACTGATAGTGTAGGACATGTTCTGCTGCAGGCCACCGATGGTTTCAATTCGAGTGTTACTAGACACAAAGCGTGTTAAAACAGCGGGAGCTCTTGTTGTTCCAAGGCTGACAGCAGCTGACCCGGCATAAACCTCGATCAGATATTCAGTGATACGGCCGTTCGGATGTCTTGGCGGTAACCATGACACAGTTAGTTTGGTGTAGTCACTGCCGACCGTGTTGACTTGCTCTGGAGGCCCTGGTTCTCTGATCGGTGTGTGAGCAATATCGATGAGCGCGGGTCCTTCCCCAGCACCATTCTCCGCCGTGATTCGGTAGATGTAATCAGTGTCGCCGCGGAGGCTGTCAATAGATTCTCGCCAAGTCAGAGCAGCCACCATGGAAGCTACTTGAGTGCCATTGCGGTAGATGTTGTAGCCAACAATGGGACCATTCGGCAAGAACGGTGCTTGCCACTGAAGAATGATGTGAGTTTGACTGAAAGAAATCGTTGGTGTGCTCGACTGTGGCTCTTCTGGAAGTGCTTCTTTGGTGCGATTACTGACGACTGTCCAGGAGACAAAGGATGGTGAATTTGGGTTGTAGAGGGAGTGGCTTGTGATGTTGTAGGAGTAGTTTTTGTATGGATCCAGACCAGATACGACAAACGTGGTCTGTGGCTGAGAGCAGCACAAGCGTTGTCCCAATCTATCATAGACAGAGTATCTTGTCACCTGGCATCCGACGAGGGACACTTCCTGCCATGACAGCAACAGCTCTTTTGGACCGGTAGGAATCGCTTGCGCCCACCCGGGCGGAGGTGGCACACCAGGGACATAGATCGTGGTGGGAAGACTAGAAACACTCCTGCCACCAGCAGTGGATGCTGTTACGGTGTAGTTCACCTGCCGACATGGCGGAGGTTGGCTCACTCCGTACAGACTGGCATTGTAAGTGCTGAGTGATGAGGCAGCGACAGTTTGACACTGCGATCCTGGGTGGCTACATACTGTGTAATCACCCAGTACACCATGGACTGGTGAAGGTCTGGTCCACGAGACTTGAACGGATGGCAGTATTCCTTGCGATCCGGCTATAAGCTTTGCTTGGACATTTCCCGGTGCTGGTGGCGGTGCTTGCAGCGTTTCAACTCGATAAGGAGCAGACATAGTTCCAGAGCCTGCACAGGTGGCTGCTTGCACGGTGAATGAGTAGTTTGTATATGGCGAAAGGTTTTTCACGACATACGCGGTACTGGCAGTGCAACATCCATGAATTGCTTCTCCAGATGGATACAAGAAGAGTTTGTAGGACAAAATCCGCCCAGCAGTAGCAGGTGGAGGCGTCCACTGAAGGGTGATGTTCTCAGAAGTGCGCTTTGTTGCTTGAAGAGCTGACGGCGCCGCCGGAGTTTGGCAAAGAGTTGTGACTCGGACAATGTTGCTCTTGGTACATCCGCCGCTAGTGCCAGCGGTGCATGCTTCCACGTGATAACGGTAGGCTGTTTCCGTGAGAAGAGCTGAGTCGGCTATTGTCATTTCCATAAGGGTCAGGTTGGCTGTGGTGCGATGAATGGCCTGAGGAGAAGCAGATCCTAGAGCACGGTAAACGGAGTATCCAGATATCAGACCGTTGACGTTGACTGGTCGAAACCAGCGCACGTGCACCGTGCTGTGGCTTACAGCGCTGGCCTGTGTCACTGGCGGACTTGGGGGTGCAGATGCTGTCTGGACACTAATGGTGTTCGAAGCCGTTCCAACGCCGGCATTGTTCACAGGAATGATGTGGAATGTATAGTTCGTGAAAACCATCAGGCTTGTCACAGTGAAGTTGGTTGTACCAACGGGCACAACTTGGATGAGCACGTTGTCCTGGTAGATCGAAAAGCGTGGCTTGTCGTAGGACAACTGTACTGGCTCTGGTTCAGCAGGATTCCATAGGAGCATTACATCCTGGGTATTGACAGATGTAACAGTTAGGTTGTAGGCAATGGGGCGTCGAGGGCAAAACTTCGTGGGGTCGCCATTGTTTACATCTTGGTACCATGCTCCAAACAACTTGGCTGTCGTGCATCGGCTGGTATCGGGAGACCAGCCGCACATTGGGTCCTTGATGTTGATGCATTCACTGCATGTGGAGAAGTCTTGGCAGTGATGCACGGCACTTTTCGCAAGACTCGTTGCGGTGGTGATAAACAATGTAGCAGCGCTGCCGAGGGAGCTGTTCCCTATGCTGATTCGTGTGATCACTTCATCGGCGACTTTTGTTTTCTCAATGGTATGGAAGGATCGCGTGCTGTTGACGTAGACTGCCTTGACAAGATGTCCACTATCAAGGCCAGCGAAGAGAATCTCGTACTGGAGGCCTGATACCGAAAGTGGCAAGACAGCCATGGCCGTGATCAGTTCCTCAAAGCCGACATAGAGGGGTGAGGATGACGTGACCTTTTCAGTAAGCAAGACTTCAGGAAGTGCCATGCCGCATCCTGGACCACGTACGGGCACTGTCGTTCTTAATGTTTCGTTGTAGAGAGTAATAATTGGCTCTTCAAAAACTTTCACAACATCATTGGGTTGGGCTGCAGAGTCCATGGTGAAAACGCAAATAGCAGAGGCGGTCTTGACACCACTGGGAGACAGCTGTGTTGCAGAGAAGGAAGCAAAGATTCCAAGGCCAGACGTCGTGCTCAGCGCTTGGCTATTCTCGACGTAAAGTGCTGAGCTGATGTTGGTAAAGGTGTAAGTGGTGGTATTGATTCTGGCTGCACATTCCATCCGGGCAGCAAGCGAATGGTGGAACGTTGCGTACGTTTGTGCAGAATTGCTCACTCCGATGTCTGCCAGGCAAACACGACCAACATAGGCAAGGTCCTCCGGTCTTTCCTTAACAACACAGTATGAGCTGCCAGCACGGTAGAGGAAGTAGAAATAGCCCTGCTCTTCGAAGCTGGTGATGATAGTTGGTGTTGTCGGCCCAATTGGGAAGAGGGAATTCACATGTGGTATGCTTGCTGTCAAGGGGAGAAGGCTATGCTGCGGGTTAAAGAGAGTCACCACCCCGGAGTTGGACAAGTAAGTGGCCGTGACTAGTCCCACACTTGGTGAGTATAGAGAAGATGACGACGATGTCGCAGGCGTCGTGCCTCTAACTGGGAGAACAAACCCATATGACGACTTGCCAAAGCCCAATTTAATCTTGAAACTGTTCCAGCTGGTTGGTGTAGCATCGCTAAGCATCGGGACAGTGAAAACGCGACATTTGGGGAAGTTATTTCCAGAATCGCACACCGCTACTTCGTTCGATGAATCCTTCCGTACCATTTGGCTCACAACAGAGCCCACGCACTCGTCGGCCAGATGCGGCAAAAGTGAGACGTCGGCAAGACAAGCGGCTTTATCCGTTTGCACGACGAGGCTGGTTTGACGAACCAAGTTCAAATTGCTGTCCAGAAGCAGGAGACGGTCGGGCTCAGCGACGAGCATGTAGTTCAAGTCAGACAGAAGCAGTGTCTTGGTGAGATTCGAAGCCGACGGGCAGCTCGTCCTGCTGCCAGCCGCCGATCCGCCAGCGCCAGTCCAACAGCGCTGGAGCATACCGGCCTTCCCTCGCTCAGTACCAACCAAGAGAAGCGACGCGATAACGCCCAGCCTGAACGTCCAAAGCATCGTCGCTCGACGTGTGCGGCTCAGCCTAATCTAATTTTTTTGGTCTTCCTCTTCGCGCCTAAGCACTATGCGGCGCTTCCCAGCTGTGTCAGGTTGGCCGTTCGGGTGGCACTAATCCACGCGGTGATCAAGAAAGCAGTTACCTCCGTACGCTGGAGAAGAGAACCAAAGATCTGAGCTCTGTACTGGCTGACGTGCTTAGCTCCTTAGCCTTTTCAAGACAGTGTGTTCAGACTTACCCGTGGGTGTGCCTTCCTGCGCGTGATGATGCCAGGCTAAGTCGGCAGGCGGCCGATTTGAATCGTGTGCAACAGATCATCGACGCTGCGGCGGCACACGGCCGCGCCGTTGGCCCAGGCGCTGCGTGTACACTATATTGGGACAGCCCAGAGCTGTGTAGCGCCAGCTTGGCCAGGCTGCGTGTGCGGCGGGCGCGCGGGGTGGGTCATCTCGACGGCTCTTGGAGATATCACCGGCCGGGGCGCCGCCAATGCTTCGAGCTCACGTGCCTATTATGCTGGCAATCGTCCCTGTCAAGGCCAGGAGAGCTGTCCTCTGAGATCAAGCCGGCCAGGTGGACGTTGGCTTGCGGTTTAGATTGCCGGGTGAGTGATCGACCGGCGTTTCGCGCTGTGCTCTCACACAGTTACGCACCTCGCCTACTTCCAAAGGCACAAAACAACTGGAAAGAAAAGGAACTGCTACCATGGCTACGGGCCTCTGTACGGCAAACCTGGCCGCGAGATCGACTAAACTGGTAAAGCCTCCTATGCAAGTCCAACGACGAACAAACGACATCGCGAGTGTTCAATCAACAGCGCGAGGTGACCGAGTGGAAGAGGAAATCTCGGTGACCGGTGACTGATCGTTTTCTTTTCCTGTTCCGGCCCTGAGCCGGGAGGATGTGCCCTTGGCAGTGCCAACCTGCGATCAGGAAGAAATCTGTAGCCGAGGGTCTGGGCGGGGTGGCATTTGCATGCTCATTCGATAAGTCTGGATTTCAGACGTGTATCTAGAGGTTGTACTTTGCATACAGTCTCACGGGATTGTTGCAACAAATGTTTGACTGCTGCAGCTGCGACAAGCCCCGCCATGCAGATGGCAACGACAAGGAATGTTGAAAGCAAATTTACAGGTAATCATGCGTGATGCATATGGCCGGGGTTCACCTAGACGGCCTTCCGATAACTGCCAAGTAACTGTAGCCGGAGCTACATTGCAGCGCCAGAGGAAGATTTGTTTGCAACGCCGGGATGTTGTGTCCCAAGCACCAAGCAAACAAGAAGAGGTCAGGCAGCATCGACAAAGCTAGCGATCCGACCCAAAACACGAAATGTTAATTGAGTCCATCCAGCTTGAGCCGAAGAACAGTGCTGTTACTGTACTGAAGATATCCA
The DNA here is from genome assembly GCA_028571005.1 of Clathrina lutea. NCBI lineage: Eukaryota > Metazoa > Porifera > Calcarea > Clathrinida > Clathrinidae > Clathrina > Clathrina lutea. The sequence goes on from JAOWAR010155846.1 coordinate 10,252, forward strand.
TATCGGCGACTCGAAAAGAGAACTCGTTTTCTTGACTGGTCCGCTATTCAACGTTGGGATAATTTTGTTTGTAGGAGATGATTCGGGGAAGTCTGTGTACGAGAATCCAAGGCAGCTGCGAATAAAGAAACGATTGTAGAAGACTTAGCACAGGTGACCAAGGGAAGGTTTAACGTTTTCGAGTGAATTCGAATGGGGAAAATGTACACCGTCAGTTTCCAACACACAAGTGCCTGGCAACGCGGCAGGTAGCGCTACGCCGCCTGGCCCATGGCCTTCAGCATCGCAGGACAGTGCACGTGAGCTTGTACGTATTGGAGCGCCATACCGGCTGTAGCTATACTAGCTTGATCATGTACATGATCAAACCTCTCTCGATATCATCGATATCATCGGCGTTCCAACTGCGATCTACTGCGATCATGCATCATGCGAAACGTCCAATATAAACATGATAAAGCTACAGCAACGGCCTTCCCATGTCTTTGGCTCGTGCTGGGAAGCAAGCTTTTCGGATTGCCCACCTCACCCGCGCCACCATATCTCTAAACAAACTGCACGTACACGTATGATAAAATATAGAAGTTTTGAAAGAGAATTCACCCTCCACCAACTACTTCTATTCGAACAACGTTAAA
>JAOWAR010155857.1:0-10889 GCA_028571005.1 Clathrina lutea
CAAATAAGCTCCAAGCTGTTTACACTGATTCTGAGCTTGGGAAAAGTTCATCGCAGTTTGTATCACCAGGTAGAGTTCACCTCCATAAAATGTCCATGGCGAGATTGAGCATCGACTGCCTGCAAGTAAGGCATTAAAATGTTTTGATTGCCGCAGTCCTCACCAGAAATGCCATTGGATATACATTCAATTTTTTGGCATACACACACGAGCTCAGCGGCCGGATGCACAGCTATTTTTCATGCCGAGTCGCATACATTACCAATGAAGGGAGAAACCACTGTTCTTTCTTCTCTTTTCTTTTCTTACAACAATTTCATAACCTCTACAATCGCATCTTTCTTTAACCACTGGTATGTATGTGTGAACAGAAATCAGTCATTCTTCAAGAAAAAGAAAAAAACACACCACAGACACTTCACCAAATGACAGCGAAATCAGACCACCGTTCGACAGTTCAAGCATTTGACAACATGCTGAGCTGTCCATGTAGCTAGCACCGCTTGCTCACCAGCAGTTGCTTGAAGCTTCTTTGCTCTGTTGCTCCTTCAGAGGTAGATTGGAATGGATTTTGACGGGGAAAGCAAAAAGCTTTCGTAAAATTTTACTCTAACCAAGGTGGAGCATTTTGCTACTCCACCAAATTCACATAAAAAGGCTAAAACCCCACTCAGTCTTCGAACAAAGCGACCGCCTTGCGTACGTCTTTCTTTATGTTCTTCCTCTTCAAATCCTGACAGGCAGTGAGGCACTCTGGACTCTTCTCATTAGTTTTGGACAAGAAGCAGATAAAACGGATAATAGCTGTAGTACCTGTTTTCAGAAACATCTACTCTTTTTCCCTTTTCTTGTTCTTTTTTGCTTTATTTTCCTGATCAGCAACTTAAGGTTATAAGAAGACCTCTTCCAGCGAAGCAAACTTGTCGTCAACGATTTTTCCTTCGCATGACATTGTGGAAAATCCCTCAGAAAATTTAATTGGGGTGTAGCTCGAAAGCACCTCGGCAATCTGTCATTTCGAGCTTTATTTACCCAATCCATTTCATTTCAGTCTGTCAGTGTTCAGGCTGCCGGAGAAAGTCATTACTATTTGGAGGAACGGATAAAAGAGATTGCGGCAGAGACCGCAGTTCTTTATCATGAAATGCAGCAGGTGCTGTTGCAGGAGAGAGCCAACGTCATTGCTGGACGGAAAGAAACCGTGGCTTTGCGTGAGGACGTGGAGAAGTTTTTATTTGGAAAGGTTGACGGCAAGGTGACAAGGCCATCGAGAAGCTACGGGGAGAGAGCATCAAGATGTAAAGTGAAAACTCTGAGGACAGAAAAGGAAAGAAACTTTCACACATCCCTTTATCATCATCACAGGAGATTTCAACATAACAAATATCCACGTTAGCAGTGTCGTATTATTGTAATGATCATATTCTACAGCGTTCACAGCATGCTCCATATGTACAAAAAGTTCATCAAGCAGCCACAATAATAGGCACAGTAATTTGAAAAATAAACCTCTTGACCGTGCTGTGTCATATATATATATAAACTCTTTTGAAGTCACTCAAGCTGTTGCCTAAATGAGAATTTTTTTCCTTATATGAACAAGCCCTGCTCATTTTGTACAAATATATTACACACCTTGAGGTTTTCTCTCGACTTGAACAGACGATACTTCGTTACATACTACAGAATAAAGAAGTGGCTGCTCGCCTTAATCTGTGGAGCTGTATGTGGGAGGACATGGAGAAAGATACCAACGAAGGGAGATGTATGTGTAATAAGAGGATGTGTTTTGTGAAAATTTCAGTGGGAGATGAGATTGAGGGAAATTTAGTGGATCATACGTCGTAAGACGGCGACCAGGCGGTACGTTGCTGGCCAAAAATGAAGGTGAAGACTTCGGCACGAAAGCTGATGTACATGCCCCGCCTCTCAAACTTGCTCTGCGATGTGAGCAAACAACAAACTTATAATTCAGGAGAAAGTTCCCAGCTCACCAGTCATAAGACACAGATTGAACAAGATGTTTCTCCTGAATCATGCCCACCCAGTCTGGATCCCTCAAATCCTCTCAACAAAATTATAGTTGAACAGAGATGGCGGGCATGGCCATGGAGCATAGACGGCAGAGGACTGGGCTTATTAAAGCTCGGAAGGAGCTCAGCGGGGATGTTCAGCATCCGGCGCTGTTGCCCATTTGCATGAATGACGAGGTACCTGTGTGAACGACATGAGACCAAACGTTGCAATCCTGACCAAACAGAAAAATGGTAAAACACTCCAGGCTTACCACAACTTCTTCTTCGAAAGCCTCTATCGCCAAATTCCTCTCCATCTTTCAAATCGTTTGATCGGCTTCGCAGGGTCAGGTGGCAGCATTACTGTTTCGCGTGGGGCCGATCGCGGTCGTGTGCATGATATCAATCGATACCCGCCTGCCAGTTGCTACGGCTATAAGCCCAATCTAAGGTGAACATTTTCCCGCTCAAAGTATGCGCAGTTCTGGTGATGTAACACAACAACAGGTCCACGCACCAAAATGGAGGTCCCCTTGCTTAAAGCTTCACACACTCACCATCCTTCAGAGGGTACAGAGAGGCTGAATAGCATGGTCTTAATACCACCGTCAGGCCCATAGGGATTGTCGGTGGTTCCTCAAAAATTTATTAAGTGTGTGTGTGTGCCTGTGTGTGTTCGAACGAGACCGCTGCAGCAGTACTGAACGTTGTTGGCGGGAGCCATCTCCCATTACTTTATCGGATTTCCACACACCTAGCAGTAACCTACAGCCTGGAAAATTGATCTGTTCATGTCGGCCATTGTGGAGAAAAGTCGAAACGTGTCGGCCATTCTCCGGCCAACATTGGATAGCTCTTGCCGACCAAGGCAGCTTGCCCATTGGTCTGTTCCTGTTGGCCTTTGATCCGGCTGACAATGGATGGTTCGGGCCGACCAAAGCAGCTTGATGTAAACGGTGAGCAGGTCGGACAGTAAAATTTTTCGACACAGTGTTCTATTTTCTTTCTTCTTCCTTTTCGTTTGTGGATGAACCCCATTTGGGAAAATTCGAACAGGTCTCAAGCAAACATCAAAAAGTCTGATCCTCGATCGATCGATCGATCGATCGATCGTTTGGCCTGGTGCCAACCTCAGCTCAGCTCCTCCGTCCGCACGTTACGCTATCGAAGACGGATATCAAGATGCGTGGGGAATGGAACACGTTATGGCGCGTCAAGTGAGACTTGTAAGCGCTAAGGACAACCCCAAACAAGCAACTCTCCATCAAAATATATACCGATGGTTGTGGCTCTTATTTTGCGCATCCAATCTAATATTACGTTGACATTGGATGTGCCGAAAGTGAATTTCGTCAAGGACCTTTGGGCCAATAATAAGCCTGCGGTGGTTCCTTGCGCTTGCGCCACTTGTTCAAGTTGGCCAGGGTCCACAAGAGGGAAAACGGCGCGAAAGCTGATGCTAAAACGTGGCAGGAGAGTTGAAAAAGAGCTAAAGTTTAGGAGATACGTTTCTGCACCATTCTTTGTAACCTGTTGCGTCTTATGCCGTGACTAGTCCCTGACTGGGGATGATTAGTCAAGTAGGCCGTTGGTGAGGCCTTTGGTTTGTTGCAGTGGTGTAGCGGAGTGGTTAATGTGTCATTTGTTCTGACCAGTGAGTCGCCAGTCCCTATAGCTCAATTGGCAGAGCATCAGCCGCATAAGCTGAGGGTCCCGGTCAGAATCCTGGTTTGGGCATTGGCACTTTTCCACTGTGCTCCTTTCCATTCTTTCCACTCCTTCACTTCCCTTTCTTCGAGATATCACATTTCCCAAACTCCATCAATATTCATTTTTTGTGGATGCGTAATGCACTTACAGCATGACAGGTGTCCGATTTGGAGCGGTTAGTCAAGTGGGCCTTCGGTGAGGCCTATGTTGTGAGGTAGTGATTTAGCACAGTGGTGGAAGTGTCATTTGTCCTGACCAGTGAGTCGCCGGTCCCTAAAGCTCAACTCACAGACCATCAGAGGCGTAAGCTGAGTGTCTCGGTTAGACTCCGGGTTTGGGCTTTGGCATTTTCCCACTGTGCTCCTTTCCAGTCTTTCCACTGCTTCCCTTCCCCTTCTTCTTTTGTAGAAATTAACGATACAGGCGGAAAACAAAAGGACTTCTTTCAAACTTAAACTAGTTAGTTAGTTCAGTCGCTGCTTGTGCAGACCATGAAACATAAAGCGAAATCAATGACTTCTACAAAAAATATTCTTCAGTCCCTTACTCTTGTGTTTATCAAAAAATAAACCCAATGGCTACCCCTCTCATTTTCTCAATGCCCATGCAAAATGTGACAGCAACATTGATACACTTCATATTAAATTTTAACCTTATCAGAAGTTCTACCTGCATTGCTCGATGTGTTGCAGCCATACACTTCGACACGTAAGCAGAAGTACGTTCTCCAGCCGGACTTCATGTTCACAAAACGCAAAATTCTGGTCGTCACTGATGAAAACATGTGTTTGACAACTTCCGTGCCATTGGTGTTTCCAGTGAAGGTCTATGAAAATAATGCATTCAGAAAGACCATATTTCCTGAAAGATTATCTCTCCCAGGACTGTTTCTGAGCAGTCGTAGCTGCTTATACGTATATTTCAGACATCACTTTTGGCGAATGCACACTGGATTACTACCCATCTGATTCTGCTTCAAAACACTTCTTACACTTAACAAGATAAGCCTGCTCCATCTTGTCTTGGAGAAAAAAAATCATACTCACATACAAGAAGGTCTGTCGATTGGCTTTAGAAAACAGGCTAAAGCTGACCCTGCGATAATCTGCATCGATCCCTTCTTCAAACCCACACCTACTGCTCCATTTGAGACCTTTGGCCTATGTTCTGTACGTCGACCGCATTGGTAGCGTGCTTAACAGTGGTGAAGCCACATACTCAGAACAGACGCCTTGCCCTTTCTTTGGCCTTTTGTGCACAGTACTCCTTCATGTACAACACCGTCTGTCCGTTTTGCCAAGGATATTTGTATCAGCTCTACAACTCTCTGCCTTCACAACAGGGCGTAAGAACGCATCTATGAAGGCAATCAACACTGACAAAAATCTGACTTGTATTTGCAGCACAAATTACCAGGCGGAAACCTGGATAAGACAGCATAGGTGACATGTTACCAGGTGGAAACCTGGATAAGACAGAACAGGTAACATGTTACCAGGTGGAAACCTGGATAAGACAGAACAGGTGACATGTTACCAGGTGGAAACCTGGATAAGACAGAAGAGGTGACATGTTACCAGGTGGAAACCTGGATAAGACAGAACAGGTGACATATTACCAGGCAGAAACCTGGATAAGATAGAACAGGCTCCCCATGCATATGCGGAAGCAATCAGGTCCTGCCATGAGAATCTTTGTTTGCAAATTGAAGATTCCAACACAGTACAAAGAAGATCCAACACTTCTTTTAAAACGGCTAGTATGAGGAAGATTTGGGACCAGGCTTCCTCATTTGAACTTCACCCCTCTCTGTGAAAACTTGGTCATCTTTTACATCTTATCGAGATTCACTTGTGGCAATCATCCGTATGTTGGAAAATGCGTTTTTGGTTTGTCCCCAGTTTCTCTGTAGCTGATTTTGGATGTAGGTTGCACCTTTGGAAGGCATATATTGGATTGAGTCATCGTGTATTTTGTTATCTGGAAGTTAAATTCAAACCGAAGACTTGGAAGTCAATTAATGTTTATCTGTCTCTGTTTGGCCTGCATTATCTTTCTCTCCACAAATCCCATCAGAACTCCTACATACTTCAGCCTACTTCTCACCATTCTGTCAAGCCTACCCTTTTTACACCCTATTCTCCCCCACGGCTACTCCACTTCACAAATACACACACAGCACATTTAACCAGCAGACAGTATGCTGTTCTCTTTTCAGCAGGTTACCTGCCATCCCTATCTTGATTATAAGTTGATGAAGTCGTATTACTCCGAAACTTTCGCTGATCAAACCATTCCCTGTTTTTGAGCTTGTCCAATCTTCTTGACTAAACTCCGCAATTCCAATCACTTCACAAAAAGGTCAAAACAAACAAGTAATCAGAGGCTGGGCGCTGCTTACCTGAGGGTTTCCTGTTGAACTGTTGAAAATTAACCGTGGTGTGTCACCGCTATTCAGCTGAACTGACAGTTGGTATGATGCCACCCAGAACCCTTCTCCATCTTCCCAGTCTACTGTTCCTTGAGTAGCCACCCCGGATATTACAACAGCTGAGCCAAAGTCAATTTGCAGGTAAGTCGAAGAAGGGGGATTGATGACGGAACACCATCCTCCTGTCCCAGGACTCTTCAAGAAAAGACTGTGAAGACGAGCCAAGTAAGGATAATACGGCTGTCCAGATTGAGGAAGCTGAATTGAGTTTGAAGAAAAGGCTGAATTCGGAACTGTATTGTTGGACTGCACTCCAAGGGGCATTGTGCATGCCATCGCTGTGAGACGGAAAGAGAAAGGGGAGGGAAGAAAGACCTAGTTAGCCTGGGAGAGAGACACTAGTTAGCCTGGGAGAGAGACACCAGTTAGCCTGGGAGAGAGAGACACACAGGCTAGTTAGCCTGGGTGAGAGACACTAGTTAGCCTGGGAGAGAGACACTAGTTAGCCTGGGAGAGAGACGCTAGTTAGCCTTGGAAAGAGACACTAGTTAGCCCGGGAGAGAGACACTAGTTAGCCTGGGAGAGAGACACTAGTTAGCCTGGGAGAGAGACACTAGTTAGCCTGGGAGAGAGACACTAGTTAGCCTGAGAGAGAGACACTAGTTAGCCTGGGAGAGAGACACTAGTTAGCCCGGGAGAGAGACATGAGATTGACAGACAACACCCGCATACACACTCACAAACATGTGCACACTCATGGCAGAGCAAACATGTTTTCTCCTAGACAGACACAACCAATTTGATTCCAAAATGCCAAAGATGCTAAGCTGGTGTACCATTACTAGTAAGCCTCTCAAGGCTACGAAGCCGAAACATCTACTTCACAACAGCACTCAAATCCATTATTTTGTAGATGATTTCTCCCTCTCTCTCTTTCTACGGCTCGGAACAAACCTGACAATGAATAGGTAGGGTTTTCCGAGATTTTGCCAGCAACCATAGCGGTGTTATAAATTGTTGTGTATAGTGCCTTCGGCTAACCTTTCCATGTTCCATGACAATTTTAGCCAAAATGTTTCCATGGATAATTACGGTTGGAGCAAAAAGAACGTATGCAGCTTAACCGAATTTGCAGGCCCTTGAATCGACTTTCTTGGCTACACTGCGGAATAACATTTGCCCAAGAGTTAACCTTCCTTGTAAGCATTGCTAACGATTAGGCTTAAAATACATTGAGATGGGCCCATGAGTTGAAGGCCGTTGAAAAAGACATTGGGTAGGGGAGCCGGGAGGGGAGACAATTTTCTACCTGCCAGAGGCTCATTCTTTTTTATCTCTTTCTTTTTGTTCAATCTGGCAAAGAGAAAGGCAAAAGGTATTGAGATGACTTTCATACTATTTATCTGGTCTAAAGGAAAGTCTTGGAAATCTCCATTCATGATTGGTACCGTGACGAAATTTTCTTCAGCAAATAAAAAGAAACGTCGAAGGAAATCTACGGCACTATAAATTCTGCACTAAAGTCTCTGAATTGTTAGGCAAGCATCTTCAGCTTCCTCTTTGTCAGACAAATCATTCGGGAAGAGCCACAGGCTTCAAAACTGCTTGAAACAAGTGGTTGTGTTCTTTGCCGCCTTCAGAACCTTCGAAAAAGAGGAAGGTTTTCATTGCCACAACTGAGCTGTGTGAAAGTCGAGACAGGCCAATATCCGGAGGGACTTAACACTCAAAGTCTGGATATCACAACATGCTGAAAGCGAGGGCTAACTCAAGTGTAAAGTCCCAGTCGTTTCGCGACTGCTGTCCCGGTGGAGAGGAACAAAAGTCTAATATGATAAGCACAAGGCTTTAACTCTCCTGTTCTTGTATTTCTGCTCTGCAGACAGATCGAGAGAGACGGGCGTTTTCAACTTCGTCCCGATGAACACGCATAGATCTTCTGTCGTTTCACCCAGTGTGATGAACTATGTCAAATTGAGTTTTCGTTCTGGTCGTTTATTTAGAGCTATTCTAGTTTTCGGCGTTGTGCTAGGTTAGCTTTAATTGTTTTCGCTGCTTGGCATAATATAATCTTGATGCTGATGCCTTCCTATCATTCTGTGCAATATATCATGGCGGCAGAAGGCGTGACTCAGCAGGATTGATCTCATCTCAGTATAAAATTTTTGCTATTCACCTTGAGCTTTCGTGGACGTGGTGAATGTTACCGTGACGAGGATAGCAAGGAGCAGAGTCATCCTTCTCACGTCCATTTGCAGGTTCTTGTCCCTCCGTCGACGGATGAGTGCCTTTTTCAACCTGGAACATTTCACACACAGAAATCGTGAACAGTTGACAGAACGTTCGATAAAGACAATTATGTACTCACTAGCAGGGTTATTGCGAGGTAAAAGAGCCCAAGCACAGAACGTAGAAAATACGTGCGGCGGAGGTGGTACGCTCGTGGAAATAGCACGACCACACTTAGACGTGAGTTGATCATACCAGCATTTTCAGTCAGCCACAAAAAACCTTGCGGTCCAACAGAAACCAAGAGCACTTCACGGGGATACAACATACAAAAAATTTATTTTCTTCTCCTAACTGGCAGCAAAGTCGGGAATACACCTCCTTTTCTTAATTGATCGTCTCTTCAGTGACTTTCTTTCCCTGCTCTGCTTTATGATGACCTTTTTTCTTATTTTACTCGATCACCACTCACTTCAGGAAAACACCTCTTTATCTTCATCAGTCTACTTTCCTGTCACTTTTTTGGGGGTCCCAAGATCAAGAAAACACCTCAAGTGTCCTAACCGCTGAAGTGTACCTTGAAAACAGTAGGAAAAACAACTCCGTGAGGTGCTCCTGAGAAACGCACTCCTTGCCCGGCTGTCCCTCGCAGCGGAAATGGATTGTGGCTGGAGGGTAGAGTTCACCAAATAGTATTGCATGATTCAAAGAGCAAGTAATAAGTGAATTTAAAAATTATAGTATTAACGCTCTCAGGTTCAAGGAGCAAGTTCTAAGCGAAAGAAAAACACTATTGCCCTAAATAACACACCACACAAACTAGATTTGATTTTTGCCATAGTGCTTTCGCCCGATCTCATCAGTGGCAAATCTTGGGGAACTGAAACAACAACAAGAAATGAGGTAATTTGAAATGAAGTAATTTATGTGTACATGATGTGCAAGGACATGTGAGCCCAGCATTTGTTGGTGGATAACACTGAATGTCTAGAGAACTGCAACAATTAAATGTTTCGTGTTTTGTGTCATGCTCGTAATGCCGCAACCTTGCATTTTATGGAGCCAATGTATATATCTACATTGAGACCAGAGTAATGTAAGTAGTTAGAGTTTGTAAAGCGTCTTTCTGTCTTTGCATATCTAAGTGTTTAGTAATGTCACACCCTTCCTGCTACTTTCTCACACTAAGTGTCGATGCATGCATAGTTTGTTACTATTTAGCACTTGCTTATCATTTCACACATTACATTCACACCACTTTCTCACCTGTCCTTGCACATCATGTACACATAAATTACCTCATTTCGTGTTGTTTCAGTTCCCAGAGATTTGCCACTGAAGAGATCGGGAGAAAGTGCTATGGCAAAAGTCAAATCTAGTTTGTGTGGCGTGTTATTTAAGGAAATCGTAAGGTTTGTTTGATCCTCTAAAAACGAAAAACACTATTGCTTTCTACATTCCGTCGAACTTTCACCTGGCTTCGGGGACCTTTCTTATCACCATGAAAGCAACCCTTTTTTTTCTTTTTGTTCATCATCATCATCATCATCATCTCATCATCATCATCATCGTCATCGTCGTCGTCGTCGTCGTCGTCGTCGTCGTCGTCGTCGTCGTCGTCGTCGTCGTCTTCTTATTCTTCTTCTTCTTCTTCTTTTTGACCCACTTACTGAGGGTGAACGACGAGCAACCAACCTTGTGCAAGTCTTAGTGTGTTCATGGGCGTGCCCGTTGACAATTGGGTACGAGCACACTTCATGAATCTGACACACTCACGCACCTTGCTGATGACAAACCACTTCAATTAATTACGCTCACACTGTTTCAAACCATCGTTTACTCTGCTGACCACTTCAACTAGAGTGGTGTGTATTTTTATCGAAAACCACTCTCATAGTCCGGCAGTATATTTTTTTCTTTTGTTTACGAACAAAGATCTTCAGAGGCAGGCTAGCGTTTTGAGAATACTCACGAATAATGGTCTAAGCATATACTGCAGCCTTCACTACTGCCTCGCGCTCCGTTACATATAGCGAGCTTTAATGATCTCTTTAAACAGTCGCAAACGCTTCGAATCTGTCCTTGAACTTTGTAGCCCTCGAACCCAGACAAAAATCTTGAAAAGGATGTTGAAAGCGTAAAACTTTTTTTTTCCAAAAGATAAACCTCGCGTGACCGTATGCGCTCTCCGCTTGGACCGCTCTGTCTAAAGCTTTTGCCCAAACCCTTTCAAAGTTAGCATTCAATTTTACTGTATATCTACACGTAGATCTACAAGGTTATACATGTACGTGTCATTATGTTGATGTACATGTACACGGTATATCTGCATGTCGTGAACGGGTCGGTGCCTTTATTTATTTATTTTATTTGGATTTATTTAGGGATTCCCCTATACTGCACCCTTCATGGTCGCAGCATGCGGATTTATACATATCGGCATGCCCATTGTCCACTGCACAGGGTGCTTTGCAGCTGTGCGTGTGTGTGCGTGCGTGCGTGCG
>JAOWAR010155868.1:0-17921 GCA_028571005.1 Clathrina lutea
TGGCGGTGGTCCTGGACCCGCCTCTGCTGAGCTCGTCAGTCGCACAGCAGAAGGAGGTAGACTCGAAAAGCGATTGTTGTTTGTTGAAAATGAGTAAAAGTTACTCACTCATCTAAGAGACAAGTCTCAAGATCCACAGATAGACTGCAGTCGGAAGAATAAATCCTCAAGTAGCTTACACAGAAGATGTTTTTTTTTTGGATTAGAAGAGAGCCAAAAAAGGGCTGATTTTCAGAACGCAACTAAGTTCTGCACAATGAATCATTCAAAACAGAAATGAGCTTCATACTAAGTTCAAGTTCTGATCATCATGCTCTCCATCCAGTACCCTCCGCCCCTCGCAACCTTCAAGTGGTTCATAGTTTGGTGACTCGCTCATCTGTCCTTCTCACCTGGGATCCTCCATTGTTTCCAAATGGAGTCATCACCGCTTATCGGGTAGGGCTTGAAACTGAGGAGAAGGATTACCAATCGATGATGTAAAGAAAAATAAACTGTTTTTGCTGGTTGGAAGATATAATGATTGTGGTCTTCTACCTGATTTCATGTATTTCTCGATTTTTAACGTGCCTTCTGATGATGTCAACAGTAGCACAGCCCTTTGAATGCCAGAGATTGCAATGCCAAAATTTGCTTCTCCGATGTTGCTGAGGTGAAAAGGATAAATTGCGTTGAGTATGTGATGCACTTGGTTTCCTTCCAGTATTGGGATTGTGACTTCTTAAAATTACAGTTATTCTGTTGAAGACTCCAGAATGGGGTCCTCCTTTAAAGCTTTGTTTTGTTCTGTTCTCTTTTCAAAACCTCTTTGTTGCTCACAGCTAACTGCAACCAGTATCTCTCCAACGGGTGTCGCAGATGAAATGCAAACCCTACCTGTACCAGGTGGATCAACTACAAACTTTACATTCAGCGGAGGTCTGCAGGGTGGCTACAACTACACGTTCTTTCTGTTTGCACAGACTTCGGCCGGCTTAGGCGCTGGATCTAGCAACGGAGCTAGCACCTTAGTACCACCAAGAGGTGTGGCTTGTGATGACAAGCTTCACCTCGGATTGAGTATATGAAGCTTGCATTACCAAAGGTTGATCTCCAGAGCCTTCCTGTCGCGCTCGAGCTGACAAAAAGAGTAGCTGTAATGGCGAGGGAAACATGCCGAATTTGGAAACTGAGGGCGAGAATGAGCTTGTACCACTAGATTAGTTCAGACAGAACCAAATCGCCTTGGGAAAGCGAGAGAAAGGTTTCTTTTAGGATCATGGCGTGCGAGCCCTTTGTAGTCTATGCTTTTGATTTCCATCAGTGGTATAGTTCTATGCATCTGCGTTTTCAATTTTTACGTACTACGTTTGCATCTGGCCGCAGGCTCGAATTCTTTGTAACTCATTATACTTCTCCCCAGAAAATTCTTCGAAGTCCTTCATGATTACAAAAAGAGTAAATGTCAGTTGTAAACTGTGTAATATATTCCTCCTGGTTACCATGGAAAACAATTGTGACCAGTTTTGCCGATTCATGTCTCCAGACAATTCAAGAGCCCAGACATTTGAATAAAATATTTTTAAAAAATGGGTGAAATGAAATATGCGCTCCTACACTTTGGAGCTCAGACAGGCCTGCTCTGGACTGGGTTAAAGGGAAATGCAGGGAGCGTGTGTTTAGGGTATGTCAGTTATTGACGCAAGAGGTATTATTTGTAAAGGGCAAGTTCAAATTCTTCAGAATTTCACTAGGGCTTTAATACCCAGACGGCCTGCTTCAAAAGAACTGTCTAGAACTGATTACTTTGTGTGCAATTTGTTTTCCTAGTAACCAACCTCACCGAGTACTTCGTGGGGATTCCTGCGGAGAATATTCGCACGAGTGACTCCATGCTCACATGGCGGCTGGAGCCTCTTTCTGGAACTTTTGAGTAAGTGAGAACAGTTAGAAATGAGAAGGGCACAAAGGAGCTTCCCGTTGATTTTCATCAATTTTATTTTCTCTACTTTTAGTTTCTCCATTAGTCAACCCAAACGTCAATTTGCCCTCTATTGACAGCACACAACCTTGTGTAGAAGCTTCTTGAATCGTAATGACTATTATTTTTTTCTTTTTTTTGACCACAAGGAAGGCTTATCTATTCCTGGAAAACTTTCAAATTCGTCCGTGCTTGGTCTGTGCTTGGTCCGTGCTTGGTCCGTGCTTGGTCCGTGCTTGGTCTGTGCTTGGTCCGTGCTTGGTCCGTGCTTGGTCCGTGCTTGGTCCGTGCTTGGTCCGTGCTTGGTCCGTGCCTGGTCCGTGCTTGGTCTGTGCCTGGTCCGTGCTTGGTCCGTGCTTGGTCCGAGCCTGGTCCGTGCTTGGTCCGTTCTTGGTCCGTGCTTGGTCCGTGCTTGGTGTTAAAGTGAAAGTTAGGAGTTTTGCGTTCCTTTTATTTCTTTGACTTAATGAAATTTTCACTCCTCCTTTCCTAGTGTCTATGAGATACTGGTGATTCATCTCGGCAATGACTCCGCCCTCCCTTCCCAATCTCCTGCACACCTCTATGGAAGTGAGCAGAACATATTCCGCTACAGTGAAGTAGCAAACCAAACCACTCGCCGGTCTCCGCCAGCAGCCTACATTGCTCAGCAGCTGAGCATGTTGGCCGTCGATAGCGGCAATATCACTTTATTCTATGCTGGTAATGGAGCAACATCTGGGGAGGGCATGTACACAAATGGCCCTCTAACACCGAGGACTGCATACACCATTGTCATTCGCGGTGTATTATTGGCATCAACGGGGCGACGGCGTCGACAAACATTGGTAATTTCAAGCTTTCCTGTGTTGACAAGATAGTTTCTCCTGCCGGGCTAACTCTTAAAGGCTTTCAATCTATCGTACTCTGGCCTGGCTCTTTCAGTACTTCCAATTGTTATGAGTTAAGGACCTTATTATTGCCGAACAAAACAAGCATGTTCTCATTCTAGTTTGAATTCACGGCACAGCTTGAATAGCTTATTCCACTCAAGTAAGTAATGCTCAAGAATTCGGGTACGGAAAGGCCAGAGGAGAACAAAAACAAAACACGTGATCCTTTTTCACGCCTCGGGTGAAAAGGATCGGGGTGAGCAGTATTCACATCAAGCTTCTAAATCATTTTTATCCCGATGGATAAGCCTGTCCATAATGTGTGATGCCGTGCTGACAGAGGCCTACTTGCACTTTATTTCTATTGAATGCCTCGTGCTCTCTTTGGAAGTTTAATTCCACCTTTGCTGCTTTCTTCAGACTGTACAGCCTGTTTTATCCGACTATCAGATTTCCCAGACAACAGCAGGTGTGGATTTTTCCTGTCCATGTATTTAATACGAATATGGAGGCAGCTATATTGAATCGTCAGATGTTGCCAACTTAAACCATACTGTCATTTCATATTCATGCCTCGTTCCTTTTGGCTGAGTCCTGAACTCAACGATACAAAATTGGCGCTGTGACTGCAAAGGGCCTTGACCCATACATTTGAAATGTTAGTTATGTTTTGATATCAAGTGTCAACAATCTAGCTGCTTTGTGACCATTGCAGGAGGGAGCTCACCCATGTGATGTGTATCTCTGCATTGCAGAGAGAAAATAGAAAGGTTCATCCAGTAGCTGATGGGAATCATGTGAAGAGCTGGTGTGTTTCTCTCTTCTCCTTCTCCTACTCTGTTATGTTTCGAGAGTGTGCAACTGCACCAAAATTTAATTATCTTTGCACGTGGAGGGAGTGGGGGTGGAGGTTGGGTAGGGTTGAGGAAGAAATTATAAAAAAGTTGTTGATGTCCTTCTGGAGGATAAAATAATTATATGTTTCGAAATCAATTTCTGGGGAAGGACATTTTGGGTGGAAGGATGGGACTCAGATTGTTTGTTGGATAATCATTTGTTTAAACATTCTGTCATGGAAACGGCAGCCTCAACTCAACCAACAGCACAGACAAGACTGATGGAAGAAGACAGCAATAATCATACAGCAGCCGTTGTAGGCGCAATGATTGGTGGCATTGTCCTGGGCATCATTATTGTGCTCATCGTTTACTTGTACAAGTAAGACGTATTTCATTTTGCCAGAGGTTCACGATCTTCTCCCTTTGCCTAAGTCAGAAACAATACTTTGGTGGTCAGTGATTTTTCTTCATTGATCGTTCGCAGCAACACCAACCGCAGAAAAAGATGAGTATGTCTCAGGTTTGGCAGCCAATTGGCATTGGCCAGTTTTTACAAACTCGTCTCTACTCTGAGTATTCTTTCTACCTCAATCAGCCAGCTTTTAAGATAATGGTACAATTCTTTGCTCAATATCCACACCCTTCTTTCAATTGGAAATGACTATATTCAAATTCGCTTATATGAAGTAATATTGTAAACTTCTGGGATTTAGTAGGGATCATCCAGAAGCCATTTTAAGTGATCCTTGTTGTTGGGGATCTTTGTATCATACTGAATGTGGTTTCATCTTGGCACAGATCGCATAAACTTTGGACCTGTACTTGGCCGAATCTAAAGGTGCGCACTGATGTTACTTGTCAGTTGATGAATTTGGTGTAGTGGAATTTTTGAAATTATTTTGGACGTACATTCTGCTGAGGTTTGTTTTGGGAAGTTGTGAACACACGTGGATGTTCTATGCTGAAAGATTTTGATCTTTGGTACACGGTTGTTACTTGAAGTCTTTTTTCTCCCTTTTTCTTTATCTAGATTTCTCTTTCTCTTTCCACGTCTCATTCCTTGCCGACGTCGACCATACTTTTTCTTTGCCCTTTTCGATTGTTTAGAGTCGAGAGCATAGAATTGTTGTCGTTGTCAACTCTTCAGCGGTGGCCGGTGAGAAAGGGGCTGGGAAGCAGTCAACTGAGATGGTGAACATGAACAACAAAGAACGAGCTGCAGAAGAGGAAGCAGCGGCCGCGGTGGCGGAAGCGGAGGAGGAGGAGGAGGAGGAGGAACCAAGCGGTGAGTGTAGGTGGAAGCAAAGCCCAACTTCTATGACTACGATTAGTACTTAGTAAAATAATAATTCTCTGTGAAACCTTTTAAAGATACTGAGATTTTGAGAATCTTCAACACTGGTGGCAAGGAGTATGATTGATAAGCTTGCTGAAAGCTCCATCCCCCCCCCCCCCTCTCTAAGGAAGATGCTGCCCAGAGAGTGTTTTGGCTGCCATGGAATGTTGGGTTCATCAGGTGCCGTCAACTCTGCAACATGGATAATTGAACAAACATGTAGCATTGCGATGCTTGACATTGTGCACATGGCAGCTCTGTGCCATGCTCACCGTGTCGAGAATAGAAGAACGTTGGTGGCAATCTTTCCCGATACTAGTTGACTTGGTCTATCAGAACTGACGAAGGCATAAACACTAAAGTGTTTTCCTCTTTCACAAAGATTGTGTCCACCCAGTTTTGCCTCATTAACTCTTATGACTCAAGAAGAGAATGTGGAAATCACTTACTCCTGTTTCCGTAGATGAAATTTAGACCATATTCTGGAAATCAGAAAATAACTTTTGAGCACAGTCTTAATGGGACCTTGCCTACTGGGCATCTCACCAGTCCAAACAAATTGTTTTTGGAAATTTGCCCAACGACTGAGATTTCTTGGTCCCAATTTTTCACCAAAAAATGGCTAGAAATATTTTATTCAGAGTTATGACCAACGAGAATTTCAGAATATATTATGGCTGCAATCGTTGTTCCCAAATAAGCAAAACATGTCAGAAAAATGACCAAAGATGGACATTTGGTTGAAATGAAACGGAATGTTTATTAATGCCAGTTTCGCTTGTGCCATACTAGTGTGGCTCTAACCTGTATCTACAATGCGGTGCGTGTTTATTTTTTGTGTGAAATGCTGTGGAGTCTTCACTCCACAGAGTGTATTTTCCATGAGTGTTGCAGTACAAGAGTGGAGGCCTACTCCTTTACACAAGCACTGCTATTTTGCCCAAAAACCCTTTGAACTGACTTCGGCGAAAAATTCTGATTGATCAGTGAGAATCCGGGAAAAAGTCAGGGTGAGCTGGCTGAACAATGTTGAATTGGACAGATGCAGGCTAAAGCAATTTTCAAGTATGTTTTGACCCTGATCTTCACATGTCTCAAGGAACATGCTTGCTCAAACAGAAATAGATCGTGCCAGCGCAGTGACTACAATGATCTGGACAAACTTATGTGAAAATTATTTGAGTGTATCTATTTGCAAGGCAATGCTGCCCACTGGCCAACCATCCAGGAGCAGGCACCATCCTTTGCTAAGCAAGGATAAATCTGAAGTTTATAGCACCGATTGGAGGCCTGCACCATGCTGCACGGCATGATTTGTCCATGGAGGCCTGCACCATGCTGCACGGCATGATTCGTCCATGCTATTCGACAAGACAAACTTCTATGCAATATCAGTCTCTGTTTATGTCAAGGGTCAGTTTCAAAATGTGATGAGTAGATCAGGATTTTTTCCACCTCACTTCTGTCTGGAAGGTGACCTTAGGCAAACTTGGTCTAAGTAAGAGCCATCTGAGGAATTAAATCTGTGGTAAATTCCCGGAGAATCCTGGAGGGCGACTCGGCAAACTTATCTGATTTTCGTCATATGGATTCGTAGAAAAAAACTAAAAATGTACGTGGAAAGGGGAGAAAATTCAAGAAGGGAAAGTGAAGAGCCGAGAGGAACGAAAAGAAGAAAGTGGAATAGTACGCGCCAACAAACAAAAGAAAGGGTCCAAATATCCGGCCCATAACTTGACGTGGTTTATGTGAGGATTTACTGTTGTCCTGAAATAGACGTTCCCTTAATTTATGAATTTCACCTTAATGCCATCTACCCTACTGCATTATCCTTGCAACAAAATATTGACAGAATGGAATCCATTTACATGAAACACATCGTTATAATCACAGAATGCTTGTAACACTTCAGGTGAGCCACGGTTAGCCATTCCCCTGGAGGATTTCAGTGCTTATGTAACACAGACGACTAGCAACAGCTGCAAATTGTTGAGGAACGATTTTCAAGTGAGTGCCAAGTTTTACTTTTCCAGCTTGACAGTGTGCTTGATGGTGAACTTCTTCCCTCCTTCCCTTCCTTCCCTTGTCCTCTCTCCCCGCTAGCTCCTCATCCTTCTTTCCTCGTTCCAATCCTTCCCTACCTCCAAGTGAAGCAGTGCCTGAAACTGTAATGTAGCTGGAGTCGACCAACATGAAGAACGCTATTTTGTTATTCCCTCTTCACTCACTGTGAATAACCTAGGTTCTTCCTATCCGTAATGCTGGCTTGGGTCAGTTATAAACCGGCTCCTAATCATTTACTTCTAAAACTGAAATGAAGAGTTTGTTCATTACACACCCTCTTTATATTCAAAATCAATGATTTTCGAGTTTCTCTCTCTCTCTCAGACCATCGTAAAACGCTCGCCGAAGCTTTCTTGTTCAGTTGCTATCAACGAGAAAAATATATCCAAGAATCGCTATTCCAACATCTTGGCCTGTAAGAAGTTGAAAGTGAAATGCTTCCCCTTCATCTTCTACCTCTGTTGATTTATTAGTGGCAGGCGAGTTCTCAGTGCTGTTCCTGATAACCTGATGTAAGATTGCCACCAATCATCTCAGATATTCGGTCAGTAGAGCACTTTTCTGTGATGGAAAATTCCTGCTCCCTCTCTTCCAGTCCTTCAGGATCTGACTTCGTTGATGTATTTCCCACTTTGTTGGTGGTAGTAGCGCCTCAGACTTCACCTTACGTTTTCACCTAGCAGTAGAATTCTATCTATTTTAGCATATTAGTGACTCTTCACGTGTTGGTTGGTCGTGGAAGTTTGACAACTCAAGTGTCGAGTTACCTGGGGGTAGCCTAAAAGACAGCCCTCGGTCTCAATCTTCCAGCACTGCACTGATGGGACCTAATGAGACCGAAGCAGTCAGGACTGTCTGCAGTTATTATAGCATAGTATTCATATTAAAGGAAGGATCATTCTGGGTGAGTTAGGAAGAAATTCAAAAGAGAGAGGGGGATGATTGTAGTATACTTACATTGTTGTTTTGGTTTATGTATCTTCCTAATAGGAAATGCTACTCCATTGTGCTGTGCACGCATGTGCTTCTGATTTTTCATTCTGTCCAACTCCAAGATGCAAGTGAAATAGAGATTCTTGTAGTAAAGACACTACAATGACCATGGTAATTTCCCCCTTCTCTTTCTCCCTCGAATATTATACAGCCAAAGAAATCTCTCCATCTTTCCCTAGCACACTCTCTCTGAATCGTCCACTCCTTGCATGTCTTTCCTAGATCTCTTCGAGCTGAAGAATCCCAAACAATTTTCACTTCACACTTTCCTCCCTTCATTGTTCAAGAATATCTATGACAGAACCTTCAGTAATTCTAATTTCCTTCCTATTCTTAACGAAGAACCAAAGAAACTAATTCCCTAAACTCTCAATAGCTGCAAGAGCTCATCAACAATTATTATGAAGCTTGAACATGTCTTCGAACTTCAGCTTTTGAACAAGTTTCTTTTCCTTTCTGTTTAGCCGACGAGACCCGTGTAGAGTTAGGTGATGTTCCTAAAGGTTCATCGAACTACGTCAATGCGAGCTTTATTCATGTAAGTAGAACTCACACCGGATAGCTTGTTTTGAAGAAAACTTGTAGCCAGTATCAGTCTGTATGCGACAGCGGTCACATCGATTTCTGAGGAGGATGTAAGCAATTTGAAGCAGTACACATCCATGCAATTTAACTGCTGTGCTAAGCATTCATTTATCTCAGATCTTCCCTGTGTTCTTGGGAAGAAATGTAACATACAATTTTAAAGACAGGACGAAAAATGACGTGGAGAGTATTCGTGTATTCATCATCGTTGTCAGCACAGCCAAAATGCCACAACCTTCTCTGCTCATTGTCTGGTCTTCGAAAGTGTACACTTTCTTCCTAGCCCGACAGTGACTCTGTGTGATGTGGTCCAACTTAGGTGTTCTCAATAGGAAGGTAAGTCCACGGTTGGCGTTAGTTTTAGCTCGGAAATGTCATAACTATATGCTGTCTCGTTTACTTAATCTCCTCGCAGCTGCGCGTGTAGATCAACATATCGAACAAAACAGCTTGTTGCATTTTTGTTTCTCTCAGGGTTATGATCGATACAGGGAGTACATTGCCTGCCAAGGTAATTTCTTCCCTGCTGAGGCGTATGCATGGGAGCAGGGTCAAGCACGTGGCATCATGCAATCTAAGACAGTTGGAGTTGTATGATCTTAACCGGTCTGCATCTCAGAGGCTGAGTGACAAAGCCGTTAAAATCACACGACTTCGACTGTGCAAGGCGAATGTTTGATGCTGTAGGCTCAAGTTAGCACCTGTGCCCTTTCTTCTATCTACCTCTTCTGCTGTTCGCCTGTCAGAATTACTTTCTCCGATTAAATTCATTGCACCCTGCTCTGTCAATAAACTGCTGTGTATAAATCAGTGCTCTACAGTTGTGATTTCAAATGCACACACGCGCGCACACACATGAAGCGCAAACACACACACAAACTCATGCAAGCAGACATTAAAGGGATCGAGTAGCAGGATTTTTGTTATCGGTAACACAATCTCATTCCTCATCTTCATTCTCGTTCTTCCTTGTTGCTTCTATTTGCACTTTACTCCCCATTTTCCTTTTTTGTACACTTGCATTGTGTGCACCTCTGAGCTAACCCTTAATGCCTTTCCCACGTATGAACTTAATAATGATGCTGCGAAGAATTGCTCAACCTATGAAATTCCTTGAGTGAGCCTGAACTACTGGCACATTTCCAAAAATGCGTCTTGATCATTTTCTTCTTGGACCAAAAATGGAAAAGAACCCACTCTCTCTCTCAAGGTCACAGCTCTGAACAACGTTTTAACTAAGCTGTGGCAGCTTTCATCAGGTCCTGAAAAACAATATAGCTTCTCTGATGGGAGATCAACTACAACAAGGCTGGTTATTTTTATAATTTCTGGTATGTACTGTTTGGAAGTTTGCCAATGCAAGAAAGTTGCACGTTTACATCCTTTCGCCAAAATTCGGATATCTCTGCTCCCCAATCTGGGTTCAAGGTCGGCTTTCTGGCAATGTGCAGAGCCTCTCAACAGATCTGTGACCGTAAAAGAGAGGGTTTATCTGTTTTTGACACAATGTTGTTTTATCCAGGCTCCCCCCAAAACACTGCCATGCTTAGGAATTATTAAGAATAGCCTATTTTGGTAATATTCACACATTATGGCCACATGCCTTGTTGACCCCTTTGTCTTGTTCAACCAGGTCCATTGAAAAGTACCTGTGCGGACTTCTGGCAGATGGTGTGGGAGAATAATGTCAAAACAATCGCCATGTTGACTAACCTGATGGAAAGCGGCAAAGTAAGCTCTTGGCAGAGCTTAGGATCAAAGCAACAAGCCATTGGGCATTTTGGTGTGGAAACTTCCCATTTGTTGTTGTTTTAGCTTACGACAGTCTAGTATACCAGAGGGCTTTCTGTATTTGCTCAGCAGTTTTCCAAGACTTCTACCTTTTTTTCGATACGCACAGCTGTTGAAAGATTCCATTTTGTTTTCTGATTGGTGGCTCGATCGTTTTCTCTTTACAATCTTTTTCGGGCAGTTGTCAACTCAGCTTTAGATTTCAATGCTTTTATGCTTCCTTCCAGCACAAGTGTGCGCGCTACTGGCCTGTGAGGGGAACTGCACAGTTTGGGAATTTCACTGTTACTCTCCGAGAGGACAGCATTGAACTGCTGGAATTCACCATTCGAACGCTTGAAGTCACAAAGGTAGCTGTCAACAACAGAAAAGTATCTACCAACTCTCTTGACCGTATAAGTACATCATCTAGTCTTTGGCTTAATGTTCAGATAATAGCCGCAAATAGAAGGAAGCGGTGAATAATAGCTGAAGAGCCAGGTTGTGATAAATCTCGAAGAGTCAAATAGAGATGATTGAATCTCTCCCCAACCTCATTCTGATTCCGTCAGGAGGGTTGCTCAGACAGGGAAGTCTGCGAAGGCCTGCACCAACGTACTGTCAAGCACTTTCATTACACCAGCTGGCCAGATCACGGTGTTCCGATGATCGCCACAGGGCTCCTGGAGTTCTTGAGCCGGCTCAGGGTTTATCAACCACGAGACCAGCCCAACAAAATTCCGGTCTTGGTTCATTGCAGGTCAGCAATGGGGTGGAAGACATTATTGATCGTCACGCATGTTGATCTTGTCAAAGTCTCTGAAAGCTGAGCATTTTTGAACTCCTGAAATTGTCTGGCGGACCACAAATCAGTAAGGAAAGGAAAGAAGAATCATCCAACGGCAGATATCAGTTGGTTGAAGCAACAGAGTGTTTCCAGAGCAGGAAGGCCTTGTATTGTGTGTTTGTGTGGGTGACTGTGTACTCCCAGTTTCGGTGGAGGAGTGACCGCTCACTCTCTAGGAGATCTTGATTTCATTCATGCTTATTGCTCTTCCGAACCTGTCTCTTTAACACAGCGCCGGTGTTGGCCGAACCGGCACTCTTCTCACAATTGATTCGATGCTGAACCAAGCCGCAAAGGAACAAATGGTCAACCCATTCGAGTTTGTGCTTGCCATGCGAGAGTGTCGTGAAAACATGGTCCAAAGAGCTGTATGTTGTCTCACAGTTTGCTGCACAAAACAGAAAGGAAAGAAGGCATTGATCGAATAGATGAAATTTGTTGATAATTCAATCCATGCAGACATGAAGTCCCAGTTTTGTTTTATCAGAGAAGCTTCATTTGGGTTAATCCCAACCAGAATAAGCGCATAGTCACAAAACTGCACATAAATCTTTTGGCCGGGAGTCCGAGTAGCAAATGTTGAGGCAGAAATCATCCCATCAAGCAATCAAGACTGGCACTGCAAGGGCTGGGGAACTGATTATGTATTGCTGGTTAAGTCCATTCTAGCATATTTTAAATTTTAGAGAAAGGCATCAATCAGTTTTGCTGCAGGAAGACACATCTGCTGTTGACAAGGCATTCCATTTTTTGGTCTGTCAATTGATTGGGACAACTTTTTCTGTCACCCATACCTCCTTAGGAACAATACATCTTCGTTCACGAGGCGCTCAGGGAAGTGTTTTGGGCTGGTGTAACACGCATCGCTGCTGAAAGTCTTCAAGGGACTGTCGAATCTCTGTTTGCAACATTTCCGGATGGATCAACCCAAATCGACCGGGAATACAAGGTGAGTTCACTGTGGCGATCTGAGCTTACTTGAAGGGCAGTTCCTGAAAACGAGGAAGAATAGTTCAAAACAGATTCAAAAGAAGGCATTTTGTTTGGACCAGGGTGAAAAGATACCGAGTTTGAGTTTTCATGCGGTAGACGCACCACATACATGCACACACACATACATACACACCTTCCTTTTTCATTATGACACACACACACACACATGCTTGGCATCGCCAGCAATGCAATGACATCACATACTTGACCTCCTTTTTTTTGGTGACCGGCTGTAATGCGTGCTCTTTCCGTGATATCTTTGACCAGGGTAAACCGTCTTTCTTTTTCAGCGCTTTGCAGGAGTGTTTTCACATGTCACTGCCTTAGAATTTAGTTTCTTGCCAGAAACTTAAGTTTGAAAAAAAATTTACAGCAACAAGGCTCGCTGCCCACCTGAAACGAAACCATGACCGCGCGTTGAACTGGCCTGATGGCCGCCATACAAATTCCTGCTGATCCGCAAAGAAGGGAAACTCAAGGAGAATCGCCCTTCTCGCCGACAGATCGAACGCTCTATGTTACCACCCTATACCAAGACTTGGTCAAACACACAACGAAGAAAAATAGGGATGGCGGGAACAGGCAGAAATCACCCGAATTTCAGGGGGAAAAACAGCAGTTGGCCTCCCTACATGCCTCCTCGAGTATGTCCACCCGTACCTAGACGAGTGCCCATCCTTCCTCTTTGACAACCAGCTCCTTGCAGATCGATTGTTGTGACACGCAGGGCCTCAGCAAAACCTAGCCAGCCCTTTGCGAAGACATTTTGTATCCAATAGATTTTACTCTCCGACCCAGATGAAAACCTGAGTCGACAAAGTGGTAGGATCTTGGAAATGCATGAGGCCCCAGTTGACCGATCGATCGAGCATGCAGTGCGGTGACTTATGGCCATTTCGCCCTGTGAAGGTGTCAACTTCTGCAAAGCAAGTACTAGTCGTTAATTAGCTCATGATCAGGTCCACTTGGCTTCAGCTCAGGTATCGAGTGACGGTGGAGCTTTTGGTAATCTAGTCTTTTTTCGGCGACATCACGAGAGCAAGCTGCAAGACATAGCCAAAGAAGTCTTGGTGCAACAAGGTGCAATGGACACAAGATCGATACATGCTCGTAGGCCTGAATGTACGTACATGTACTAATGCAGTGATCGATGATTGCGTGCAGCTAGCTGCACCCGCCACGATGGATACGCAAGCGCAAGTTCTGCTCTTGTACCCAGATAAATAGCACAAATTGCTGGCAATGGATGTGCACAGACTCAGACACAAGCAACGCAAACTCCCCAATCTTCTAACTGGAGCCTTTTAGGAGCTCTTCGTCAGAGTTGGCACATCAAGACGTGCAAAAAGGGCAGGAGAGGACTGCTGAGCAGCAGAGACATATTACACAGTCTTGAGACTGAAGGCCAAAAAGGCATGACAGGCAAGCAAGATGCCAAAAGGGCAGAGTGCAGAAACAGAGCACCACAATACAAATTTTCTAGTAAGTATCTTACTTAGATTAATTTGTGAAAGACGGCTAGGTCAACTCATCTCACTTCCATTTTTCCTACTTATATTGGGTGTCATCGTGCTACCAAGATGACAGAGAGAAAGTTCCAACCCTGGGTTGAAATTATGTCTTGTTAGTACCGAGCCTTGACGAAACTAACTGTCTTCTTCAAGTTTATTTATCTGGGCACTATGTAGCTGAATTGGTTCCCAAGCTCACTTGCTGCTTCTCATCTGATTCAAAAATTTATGTCTTCTCTCGTGTTTTTTCCCCAGCGTCTACCAGACGGCCTTCCTGGCCAGAACTTGTTTTGCATAGCATGTCAGGAATGCAACAAAGGAAAAAACCGTTCGCAGGGGATTTTGCCCTGTAAGCGGCCCAGGAAACTGTTTAACAGACTCACATTTCCAGTTTATCCTCAATTTCTATGCCAATTTCTTCAAATATCCTTGTAGCTCTGTTTAATAATACTGTCCATCCAGTTTGTCGAAGAGGGGTGAAAAAGAGGAGGAAAAGGTTAGCGAAGAGCTTGGATTTCTTGTTCAAATAGAGTTAAGACTGGAAAAGCAATCATCTCTCTTTTTCAAACAGTGGCATAACCAATCTGATCAATGGTTTTTCTCTCTTCCTGATCTCTTATTCACAGATGATCACACTCGTGTGAGGGTCGTGGAGCGCATGGGAGAGGAAGGGCCAGATTACATCAATGCCAGCTTTATTGATGCAAGTGAAGCTGTCCTATTGACAAATCTGTGCATCTCTGACTTGACAGCTTAGTGGTAGACCTCAAACTCCCTTTCTGAGGGTTTATTAGCGTTTTCTTGAGAGAAAATAGAGCTATATCTCCGCAATTGGAAGGCTTGATTATTGGGAAAGAAATTGTACGGCCTTCTTCTGTAGACATGGCCAAAAATCAGCGACATGAATGTAGATCGCGCTCCTTCGTGCTCGGTCGGCTTTGCGGAATCAACACGCGGCCTTCAACACGGCGTCAACTGGTCCGTGGCGCCGGCACAGCACGGCATGACATCGCAATGTCGACTGGCTGAGTGAGCGACTGCAGGCTAGTGCAGCCAGGGTAGGCTGAGTTTAGCTGGCTGTATAGTAGTCTTACTTTGCCGGCACTGCAGCTGCCCACCGTGGAAGATACGACTAGACTAGCTACACGCAGTCATTGTGCATGCACGCATGCCACTCTGAGGAAAAAAAACTGAGGGTCGTGAAAGAAGGCCTTGGATACTTTCTCTCTCAGAGTTTTGGATGCGCGCAACGCATGTGCACTAGTCTGGGCTCTCATCCGAAGGCGCTTTGAAGAAGCACTTTCAAGGGAAGTTTGCTGCCTCTTCCCGTCTGCTGTTGTAAGCGACTTGAACGAAGTAGAGTGGGCAAGACGGACTTGGATGAGCCAAACTTGGAAGTTTGCAGCGACCAACAACATAGGCTACTCAGCTTTCAAGGTCTTTCCGCTCGCTGATTTTGGAAACTTTGAAGAGCTTGGCGCAAAATTGGACATATCTCAGCGGGAAATGTGAGCCTATTTTGTGCAGACGATAGTACGGTCTCCACTTTCTGCCTCATTCTGCCAGATTTGAGTGCAACGGCTGCGTGTTGCGTTGTGAAGGCAGGTTGATCTGCTGCTTTGGGCAATTGGACACGGTCCAAGGGCTCAACAGAAAGTCAGCGGCGCCGACATACTACCTCTGTGGCAGTCCACTTGATGTTCTTGTTTACCGTCTGACCTTCACATATTCTTGACACACCACAGCAAACTTATATCAAACAGGCTTGTACCCACATTGCACGAATTGTGCGAAAAAACCACCAATGTCTGTGCAGCCTTGGTAAAGCAATGCTGTTAAGTGTTCAATCCTTTGTGAAATGTCAAATGGGATGAAAAACCACCTTAGTACTACCCTGCGTATGCCCCTGTCAAAGTCATGCACCCTCCACACCATGCCAACATTGACTCATACTTCCAGCCTACATCTATCAGACTGCTTTCCTCTACTTCTGGTTTGAACTTGCTCAAAGCCAGTGGGTTCGGCAGTGTCTCCTCCACAGCACAGCTTATCTATTTCTTAACTGTCTGGTTGGTTTCTTCTTCTAGAGTGCCGATGCACTGCTGGTGCTCAACCGAACTCAACCTGCAACTCCGGAGGAGAGTGCATTTGCCGGAGGGGTCACAAGGGCCCAAAGTGTGATATTTGCACAAACCAATCTCACTTCTTCTCGCATGGCAACGGGTGCACCAGTAAGTCACTTTATACTCAATTGGCAGAGCATCGGCTGCGTAAGCTGAGGGTCCGGTTCGAATCCTGATTGGGGCATTGGCATTTTTCCCCCTGTGATTCTTTCCATCCTTTCCTCTACTTCCCTTCCCTTTGTTTCAATATTGTCTTTCTCTCAAACTCCACCCTTTACCCAACAATTGCTTGTTAGCACAATCAGGCCTGTACGAACTGTGGCTGGCTTTGCATCCGAATATACGTGTGTCTCAGTTTATCTGTCCCTCACATAGCTGTTTGTTTCACCCTCTGTGGAGCACTGATAAGTTCAACAAGAAATGGAAGCACTTGCCATGATCGATTCGATCCATGGTTGCCATGGTTGCCATGGTTGCCATGGTTGAGTGATAGTTAGTGGCTCCTCCTCCAGTAAGTAGAATAGGTGGGTGCTATAACCATTCCTCGCGGTTGCTACCTTGAAGATTGCATTGCCATCTATGATTGCTTTAAGCATGACGTGCAACTGCAGTCCACATGCATTAGCCTCCAGTACTTGCCAGCCATGATTGCTTCAAGCATGGCATCCAATTGCACCTTGGATAGGCTAGCCACCAGCACTTTGAAAGGTACGACATTCAACTGACATGCACTTATCTTCGTGGTAAGTGTTGTGGAGTAATTGAAAGACCACAGCTACACCCAAGGTAAAATTGGGAAGCTTTCTTTTCTCCAGGCGAAGCAGACACTGTTATGTCCCAGTTGGACTAACACACAGCTCCACGCATAGTGCTTTTACACATGTCGATCCGATCACACATTCGGCAAAAGGGTACATCGGAAGAACAAAAGAATACGCATACGCATGCGTGCGGATCATATCCTACCAACGAGTCTAAGGTAGGTGTATGCACTACAAATACTTTAAGTTATTTTGGCCTGTGCAAAATAAATTATTACATCCAATGTTCACCTTCTCTCCCCTTTCCCTCCTACGAAAACCACATCTGACCGCTTATTTGCACAAGAGAACATCAATGCTCTATCAGGATTGTTCAATGAAGGGGTCTGGCTTGCACTGGCATGCAGACTGTCGTTGTTGTTCTGTTCCCTGCTCGGCATCAGGCACTTGCATGTTCTCTGGCATTTGGTGAGTGGCACTTCACTGGTTGGTAGGGGAAGTTGAAGCTGTTGTTGCCTCACCAGAAAGTGTTCCATGGGCACAATGATTCACAGACCCTCGCTTTGAGAAAAAAGTGCTAAACCTTCTAGGTTTTGGGCGAGATTGTGGCTTGCCTTGAGAATAGAGATGTACGTATCTGGTTAAATCGGGGTTTCGGGCCAATTGCAATGTCAGAGATGTGGGTTGGGTTTCCGTGCTTTCGCACTTCGATCGCGTGAAAGCCGGTCTAAGTCCGTACGCCTACGCACAGTGAACTACATTGTAAGTTTTACTGCCGTTCTTCCCACCCATGCGGTCCGTCCTCAGCTCTATTTACAAAGACCTCTTCAACGAACTCAAGTGGCAAATCCCGGTGAAGCTCTTTGACGCCAACCGGAGCCTGACATACATGAGCGCAGAGCATCGCAGAACTGTAGAGATCGAGAACGTCCACAGCACCATATTTGAGACCGCTTTCGACGGGAGGATCAACATTAAAGGGCAAAATGCGGAGTGCCCGCAGCCTCTCATCTCTTTTGGAAGTCCTGCCCGCGCACGCTCTCGTACGCCGCCACCCTAAGGGAGACTTCTGCTTAATCGCGCCCGTCGTCGTCTGCAACTTGGAGAAAAGGCTTAACCCCCGGCAAGCGGAAACCACAAGCTAACCCCGCTACTCCGCGCGATCGCGAGGCTTCTTCTCGTGTGTACCGCCGCTCTGTTCGCGGTCATTAGCGCCAAAACCATGCGCCTGGCTTCCCTCAGCATCTCTCACCATTCTCCCAGAGCT
>JAOWAR010155869.1:0-10886 GCA_028571005.1 Clathrina lutea
CTGTGCCGTGGTTTTCTCTTCTTCTCGCATTCGCAGGTTTAAGAGAGAAATTGAGATTTGAAAAAATAGGTCAGGTTTGAGCTCCTTGAGGGAGAGGGTCTTGCTGAGCATGGCTGCCAGTTTAAGCATGTCAACATGCTGAATCTCCGAGAGCAGAGCAAGCTTCTCCCGTGTCTCATAGGGCTTCGAATGCACCCTAGAAAATCCATTAACGCCCAAACAGCGGCATGAACAAGCAACGAGATGTAGAACACAACCTTACAGAGACAATGATTCATGCTTTTGCTCACCGTGTCTGCAGGTTTATTACACACATGAATCCCCTTGTTCTGACTTCGCTCGGAGCCGCTCCCAGTAGCTCAGCTCGTAAAGCAGTGGTCGCGCATGCTGTGTGTCCCGGCTTCCAATCCTGGCCAGTTTCCAATCCTGGCCCCAATCCTGGCCGGGTTCCAATCCTGGCCGGGTTCCAATCCTGCATGGCCGGGTTCCAATCCTGCATGGCCGGGTTCCAATCCTGCAAGGCCGGGTTCCAATCCTGGCCGGGCTCCAATCCTGTCCGAGGCGAAATGGCGGGATTGGTGGCGCTTTTTCCACTTTTGATGAAGCTTCTTCTCTTTCTTTCTTCCGTCGTCTCTTCCTCGTTACATCTAAAATTAATTAATTTATTACAACAATCCACACGATTCGAGAAATCATGTTTGGGTAGAAGTTGTCATAAGATGATCAAATCCAAGCACAGCAGTCAAAGTGGAGGTTTGCGAGACATTTCATAAAACTTCAGACTGCACTGATGGTACTTTGTGGGCTCATCAGCGAGAGGAAGACTTGTGCAATCTGCTGTGTCTATTGGATGTAGTTGAAGACTCATCCTCTACTATCCAGACTGGCACTTGCAGGCCATTAGAATTCCTATGCAAGGCTGAACAGGATCCTACAAAGATTTCCCCATGGTGTGAAGTAGAACGCTGACGAATGGAGACACAGGGAAGAAAACAGCACCTGCATTCGCCAAAAAAGGTTTTCCTTCTACCCACCTGGATTGCGAATTAAGATTCTCGAAATTGCGCTATAACACCCCCTTGAGATGTGGCGCTAAGTATGGATCGAGGTAAATGCTTGATGTGTAATATCCTCAACTGCTTGACTCTGGTGAGAATGCTAGTGCTTCTTCTGTAATCTGCGCAAGTTGCACAACACTGCCACTGCCTGCAGTTTGTTTTAAGCTGCAAGGCGCTCTACTCCTTCATAGCCAGAGCAGTCCAACATCGTACAAGCTGTCAATCAGGTGCAGTAGGAATGCCAGCAAGATGGAGACTTGGAGGTTGATTCAGCTCCGATATCTCTTGTCGTAGTGAAAACATCCAACTGAAAACCTGCTTGTATGCAGACCGCTTCTTGGATCATATTCAAATTCACTAAAAGAAATAATCGGCTTTTGTAATCGCCTCCCATAAGTAACTGAACCAGTCTACTCCATCATCTTGACTCTGTGCAATGCTCAGGCCAGTTTCCCGCTGCTCCCATTCTCTGGCCACTGCTTGTGTGATTGATGGTATGTTCTGCTCGCTCCTCTCCAGGGATTGCACCTTGTGGCGTCCTTCTTTGTTGTCGACAAAGCTCACCACCCGTAGTGGAGTCATATCAGGAGCATCTCACGGAGGTGTTTTCCCTCGGAGGTGTCTTAAAGTACACCTCAGTTAGGAAACTTGAGGTGTTTTCCTGATCTTGAGGACCCTAAAAAGTGACCAGAAATTAGACCAGTAAGGAGAAAGAGGGTTTTCCTGAAGTGAGTGGCGAAAGAGTAAAAAAAAAAGTCATCAGAAAGCAGAGCAATGAGGAAAAATGTGTTTTCCTGAAGTGAATGGCGATTAAGTAAAAGTAAAAGGAAAAAGTCACTGAAGAGTTGATCAGTGAGGAAAAGCAGGCGTTTTCCCAACTTTGCTACCAGTTAGGAAAGAAAACACTTATTTTGTATGTTGTAATCTCGAGAAGTGTTCTTGAAGAGCACCTCATGGAGGTGTTTTCCCAAGGAGGTGTTTTCAAGGTACACTGCAGTTAGGAAACTTAGAGGAGTTTTCCCGAAGTAAAGGAACAGAAAAAGTGGAGGGTGTTGATACTTAAAGAAACTTAGGTTTTGAAAAGTTGCTAAAGTTTAATGTTGACATTTTAATGAGTCGCATATTCAGAGTATTTTTCTGCCATGCCTTTGGCAAAACATGTAGACCTTTTAACCTTCCAACATGTCTAGAGGTCTTGCCTTGAGTTAGACTAAAAATAAGCTTACAGCCATCAACCAAGATTTTACTGAGTGCAGCCCGGCCACTGGCACTAAAAAAAGCAAGATGTAGCAAAAGCTCCCGTGAGTCAGCAATGATTTTATCATGGATCAATGGACTTAACGGCTCTCTTAGATTGATCGTTACACACTGCATTAATATATGCAAAAATACATTTGACAGTACAAGAAAAGAATAACATTACCCAAGCTTCAGACTCACAATGAACAAAGTTTGGTGTCGAGAGGTGTTGACAGCTTATCGAATATTCGACTGCTCGACAGTTTTTTGTTTCTTTTCCTTTTTCTTTATCCTTTTTTTAATTCATCGCCGTTGACAAAAACTTCTTTGAAATCTTCCGACATTTGAAACTGACTACACACCTTTACACAGCCTGTCTAAAAGTAGGGTCCTGATTTGAAGCAACTTGGATCAAGGGTTCAGGCTCTAATCTTTGCAGCAATCTGATGGCGATCAACGGTAAGTTACTCCTAGATCCATAGGTTTAATGACCCTTTAATGTTGAAAACACACTCATGGGAAACTGAGATATTGAAAGATATGCTGAAGTGCAATCATAGTGAGAAAGCAATTATAACTCCAGACTTCAAAGAACTAAATTTAGGTTTTAGATGTGGGAGGTGTCAATTTCTTTTTGAAAGAAAATTCGACCGTGAATTAACTTTTTTTTTGGAACAACCCATATCAGTGAGGATGTGTGGGCCATGGAAACTGACACTACACTTTCACTCAGGTTGTCTGAAAGCTCTGTTTTGATTTGGACTCAAGTTAGTCCATGGGTTGCATAAAAATCTTTGTCATTGTCATGTGAGGTGCTCAGGATCGGATTATATGATGAGTGCAGATTTCTGTGAAAGAGCAGAACAGCTCTCCTGCAATCTCTGTGGAAGCCTTACGAGGCCCATTTAAAAACACATTCGTGATTGGAGGATACTTTTTCTCAACGTTGGTCTCCATCGATGATCAATTAGGACCAGCAAAGACGGGGAGATCAAGGATGTGTATCCAGGTGCAGGCGTATGTGAAGTCAGCTGCGGACGCCATGACTAGTAGCATAAGGAAGAACTGAGAAAGGAAAGTTCTGAGAAGGGCGGAAAGCTTTCTGAGGAAGACCAACAAGCAGACTGAAGTTTCACCTACAGTCCTTCGCCACATGGATCATCCAAACATCTGACGGGCGCAGATTCATCTCCGCTATCGTCATCGTCATGGTGACCAGCGGCAGCGACACCACGACGTTTGCCTTGCCATCTTGCCACTCCTCTCGCTGCTCCTCTCCCAGGCTCTTCGCCATAACACAGGCCTTCGAATTCTCCACTATGTCCCACGTCTGTCACCACGACCCCTGTAGGTGTACGACCCCGTCCTCCTGTTCTTCTTCCACAGATGCCAGTGGCGCATCCTCGTCGTTCACTTCCTTGTCCTCAATCGGCAACCAAGGCTTCTGGATCTCGACCGACGCGAACTCCGCGCCCGCCGACAAGTGGCCATCATCGCCAGAGGTAGAAGCAGCGTCGGACCTTCCCTGGAAGAGGAATTCCCGGTCAGAGCTCGACTTCGTCTCTCCCAATAGGCAAAAAATAATCTAGAGCTTTCTCAACGTGCATGTGCAGTACAGACATCGCGGTGAGTGAGATGGTTTTCGCTTGTTTCAGTCAGCCAACCAGGATGTTGTCCGACCACTGAAATTCAGGCTTCCAGAAAATGTTCACCATGCACCTAGATGGCTGGAATATTCTGTCGAAGAGCTTCCATGCGGTTTCCATTTTGCCAGGCGTGAGCAGCCGAACAAATGGCTTCGCTCTGAACGGGAACGAAAACGTCTTCAACAATCTGACGATCAACATCGCGCAACCTGCAGTAGTGCCAAAGAAGACCTCTTTTCTCAAGCGCCAAAAGAAGAAGCCTTCTCTGCTGAATGAAGACAGTGCTTCCCAAGAAAAGAGAGTTTTTTCAGAGAGAAACGGACTTCTATCACGTAGTAACGGACTTTTGTCACGTAACAAAAGACTTTTATCACGTAGCAACGGACTTTTATCAATTAGCAACGGACTTTTAACGGAGAATAAAAGTCCGCTTTGGTTCTGTGTGCTCACACGGGAGAGGTAACTGAGTCTTAAAATAATGTATCCTTAATTTGCTTTGCTTTCGGAAATCGAAAGCGTAGCAACCGCACAAACCCTATAACACAGGGACTGTTCTCACACAATAATAATCGCAGGTCGGGAGAGAAGACGTAGGCCTTCGAGCGATATATCGGTCGAAATTTTGACTGGCAGTAATGAAAGCCGAAGCCAACTGGCGAAACGTTTACCGCTCCTTTGACTTCTTTACCTACGTCCTAGGAAGAAATAAACCTTGCTTCTAATAATTGACCGTCTTGCGCCCAAGAATAAAGAAAAGAACAGACGGATGAGGAATCAGGATTGATTACCTCGAGACTTATCACGTGACATGGTATAAGCTTGACTTGTGACACACACGTGCTTTACCATTGTTTTACGCGCCAGTGAAAGGTTTATAAGCCGGTTTTTCTTGTTCGGAGATCGGTCGTCTCATTTTACTGGATATCTCCCATCAATACAAGAAGACTGCAAGTTAACGCGTGGAGGGTTCGAATCCCCCCTTATCCAACAACGCTATCCGATCATTTCACCGCTTCTCGAAAGTTGCTCAGATCCTTCGACTGCTATTTTTAGCAGTTCTGTAAACTGAATTTTCTTTCTAGGGGAATCATTCACCAGTCACGAAGGCACGAGCTTAGAATGATTTTTTTTTATCCTGTTCCACACACTCTCTCTAGGCTCAGAACTGGTGATGATCCAGTCTCAGTACGGGTGATGATGTTCGACACACTCTCTCCAATCTCAGTACGGGTTGTCTCAGTACTAGTGATGATGTTCCACACACTCTCCAATCTCAGTACGGGTGATGATGTTCCACGCACTCCATCCAGTCTCAGTACTGATGATGATGTTCCGCACGCCCTCTCCGAGATCAGTACGGGTAATGATGCTGACAGAAAGCGGCAGAAAGTAAAGGACCATTGTATATATTGAGCCAGTGGTAGTAGCGAGTTGATTTCCAAACAATCCTTCTGACCTCGTATCGATTATTCTAATTAATCTTACCATCACTGACAAAGTAACTTCTCGTCACTCATTCGGATCTCAAATGGCCTTTGGCTGGCGAGAAAGGAAACGTACCTGCAATCCTCCATATGGCTCGGCGTTCCCTAGCGAGAATTTACAATCTTCTTTCTTTGTGTTTCTGTCCACTTTTATTCATTCGATTTCCGGTCTTTCTGCACACCCGTGCGTTACCTTGTTTTCTAAGGCCTTCACAGAGAGGACTTTATTTCCTTCTTCTCACCGTGTCGGACGCCCCTTGAAAATTACGTCTTTCGCTGAGTTTAGACTTCGGTTGATAATGTTATGTTTGGTTGGAATTAATGCCGCCTGATAAGTACGTGCCTGCCATCTCAGGGTATAATTGCATGGTGCGTGATGATCTCATCTTCACGCGAGCCGGGTTTAAAAAGCTGGTTTTCCTCGTTCGGAGATCGGCCGGCTAAGCTGGCTGGATACTTCGCACCTAAAATCGCCATATCTCTCTCTCTCTCTGATTTATCCTTGGAGGTTCGATTCCTCCGTTATCCAACAATGCTATCCGACCGTTTTGCCGCTTGAAGACAGATTTTTTTCTTTTTGTCTTCATCTTTCTTTCGTGAAGAATTATTTGCAAATGGGGAAGGTATCAGCTAAATTTTTCTGGTTTTCAGTCTGTTTCTACTTCAAGCTAACAAAAGCATAAAAACGACTACACTAGCGCTGCCTGAGGGGAAGACAACTTCATCCATCGAGCTGTGAGCAGCATGTATATTTTTCAGCAAGAATGATTTTTGGTCTAAATCTTTCCTTCCTGAACACCATTAATTTTTTTCTATGGAGCTGTGAGCAGCATGTTTCATTTCTTTCAGCAAGAGAAGCCAAGGTCATTTCCCAATTTATGAAATGTAAAAGATTTCGCCGACGAAAAGCGCACTCAAGAGAAAAAATTTCGAGCGAAAAAAGAAAGTAGAAATTTGACGACCGGCAGAATGTGAAATGTAGCTATAGACGGAGGTATCAGTCAGGAGAGATAGTGGTGTACAGCCCATGTTACTCTCGGGTTGAAGACCGCGTGTACCGACCCTGGCTGGGGGCTCCCATCTTACTATTCAACGAGATTATCGACGATGGCGAGCTCGAGAGATCGCGGCTTAGACATCCCTGATCATACGAGGCTGTGTTTTATTTCAATGTTTCTCGTCGCCCGCCCGCTTAGATTTGGGTAGGTGTGGGCAAAAGATACACATATAGCTGGACTGTAACGGTAATCAGTGTAACTTTTCTAGATTTATTTCGGTAGACTGATCAGGCTCGGTTTGGGTCAGGTCGCGCGGCGGTCTCCAGTCCCTGGCTGGATTTCCCTGCCGGAGATAAATTTTAATTCTTCTTCTTCGGAGCGGGAAGGTTTAAAGTAAACTTAGTTCCCAGCCCAAACCTATCCCAGCACCCACAATCATGGAAGGACAAGCAGGCACTCGACGTCCATTGCCATTGAATTGATAACGCACGTCAACGTCGACTGTCCTCCATTATTTTTTGCCACAAGAAATTGGCGACAAATTCACTGATTATCCTGACAAGAGAACCTTTAAATGGGAATCAGTCGCCGCACTGATTTTCGAGACCGTTCGGATCGACTCGGGCGGACGCGGGTGAATGTTGAGGTGCGCCGGCGCCGATCACAAGGTCAGGCCGTCAACTTTCTTCAAACTCGTGGTCTGCTGACTGAAAAGCTAAAGTGGGGCGTATCAAAACAGACATTTCACCCGTGTGCACGCCATGAGAAAAGAAACAGAGACTCCTCTGATTGATGTAGTTTCCCGCCAAGGGGCGAAGTCGGACACTAACTGAAAGGTGACAAGTCTGATGTTTGAGATGGAGTGTTTTTTTGCTTTCACCACCCACATTGATTTGACTAATTGACCGAAGAGAAACATTGAAACAAAAAACACTTCCCTTAGCTGGACGTGTCAATTAACAAATCCCCTAAGACTGTTCATCCACACGTCATGATCTTTCCTCAATGAGAAACAGGCCTAGGAGCGACCAAAACAAATACTTGGTAAGCTGTCTCCTTTTCTATAGATGAGGCATACGTGACGAGGATAAACAGGGCCTGGAAAGGATTTTCCATGAGTTTCCAAACGATGTGTACAATCGATCACAGCTATAACCGACTGGCGAAACGTTGAGCACGTCTTTCCAACACCGTTTCTTAAATTTGTCCTGTGACTTCTTTTCCACACTTCCTAGGAATAAATAAATATCGCTTCTCATAGCTTACTGCCGTGCGTGCATATAAAAGAAAACACTTGCTTTCTCGAGGCGTTTGACTTGGTACGAGCTTAACATATGACTCACACCTGCTTTGGTTTTGCTCGTTCGGAGTTCGGTCGGCTTAGTTGATTGGATATTTCGCATCATTTTATTTGCGAGACTTCAGCATGCCTCATTACCCCTGGAGGGTTCGAATCCTTCGCTATCCAGCAACGCCATTCGACCTTTTTGCCGCTTGAAGACAGATTTTTTTCCTTTTTGTCTAAATAATTCTTTTCTGAAGAAATTATTCGTGAATGGCGAAGGTATCAGCTAAGTTTTTATGGTTTTCAGTCCTTTTCTTCTTCAATTGAGCAGAAGCATAAATACGAATACACTAGCGTTGCATTTGGTGAAGACCATTTCATTTATCAGGTAGTATGTTTCGTATTTACTTTTTCAGTGAAAGGAGTAAGGTCATTCGCCAAATTCCTAAGTACACTGACACCAGCGGTAATCTTTCTGGATGCAACGTTTCAACCTGAGTCTTCAGGCTTTCGTCGCGTGATGCAAGATTCAAATTTTGAATTGTTTTGTTTTTTATCATCGTTGACAACAACTTCCTTGTTATCTTCCGACATTTGAAACTGACGACACATTTTTACACAGCCTGTCTAAAAGTAGGGTCCTCATTTGGAGCAGCTTGGATCAATGCTTCAGACTTTAATCTATGCAGCAATTTGATGGTGATTAGTTTTAATCACCGACAGTAAGTTTATCCTTGATCCATACGTAAACTGGACTTCAACCCAAGAATGAAACTATTTTCTTTCCTGGTATTGAAGAAAAGAAGAAGATCGCCGGTAGCTCCCCGTTCCAGAATTGCTTCCAGCGTGAGGTCTGATTTCCAGGGGGCCGGCTTGGCGCCAAAAGTGAGACGCAGATGACCCAAGCGAGGGTGCAGGCCAGTCGCTCAAAGCACGGCAAGCCGCACTACTTGTCTGATCTTCACCGCTTCTCCCTGAACCCGTTGTGGTTTATGGTAACTGCTTATCGAAGTTGCTAAGATGGTGTCCTGTAGTGCGTAGATCTATGAGTGGCACAATTCGCATGATTCAAGGAAGAGAGGAGTGAGTTTTCACCACTTTGCTACGCGATGATTAGCGGAGGGAGCGTTGGGTGCTCTTCGCCTGAAGTCTCTGTCCAGATCGGTATGGGAGCACTGGCTACATCTGATCTGAACACTTCTTGCAGGAGAAATTTTAAAGAGATTTTTGAGCAGAGTTGATGCTTACTCGACGGAGGAAACAGCTGAAGGTTGACACTGTTCCCTCTATATTCTCCTTCTCCGCTGCTGAACTTCCCGTGAAGCGCAAAAGAATGGAATCTGTCTGGTGCGTGCGTACTTCTACGGCAAGTGACTCGGCTTTTTTCCCGCTCGTTTCCGTGCAGAGTCTTGTGGAAGTGCTACGGGAAGATGAAGCCGGCTGTTCTTCCTTCCACGAACCTTGCTCAACGCATTGTCGAACGCTTCGCTGTATGACCCACAGCACCCGATGCATTGAAGTCGACGTCGCCGACGCAAATTCGTTTGTCTTCTTTGCGCATCGGGATGGCACAAGCTGAAACTGCGGACACGAGCACACAGACCGCCGTGGATGGAATCATGATCACCTTTCGGGATGTGCGCGATTTAGGCAAGCCGTGCAACGATGACTCGTTATCCCGTGCGTCCTCACCGTTGAGTCGCATCGAAAAGATGCCTCCCCTCTTGCCTTACGACTGCGTGGATTGCGAAGTGCAGGTGGACGCCACATACTATGAAGAACATAATCCAAGCGACATTGGAGCGACCAGTGAAACTGATAAGGAAGACCCGGGAAAACCTGGAAAGAGAAGAACGTAGTGCACGATTGGCGAGTTCTTCTTCTCAGTGTCCATCCTGGCTCTTTATCGTTCGTCGCTGAGTCATGAGAAGCACCCAAGGAGACACACTCGACTGTGGTAAGTATATGTCTCCTTTTTTTTCTCTGCAGGAAATAGCTCCTGAAGAGCGGATGCCAAATGCAAGGTTCTGTCCTTTCAGCCTACACTGGATGCCAAGACGTCGGCACCGACCTGGATCGGAGATTCTCCCATGGCACGAGCTTTTTAAAGCTTCTTCTGTGCCCTGTTCAAGTTTTTTCTCTCCGTTGTTGTTATGAGGTTGCTTGATTCTTTTTGAACCCTTTTTTTTCCTCCAACGCATGCTGCCTGCCAGGGCAGGAGGTTTTTTCCCCGCAGCAAAAGCTGAAAATTAATCCTGGCGCCAGGCACCTCCATTCCTGTACACCCAATCTTTTTTCTCGTCCTTTCTTCATCACTTGCATGACATCCTGTTTGTGCATGCTAGGTAAAAGGCTGATGGAGAGATGGGCAGGGTTAGGAGATAGAGGGAGATCACTGTAGAAGAGAGTCGACCATTTCCGGCAATTGTTGAGCTGTAAGTCTCTGTGGAGGAAGGCTGGGCGAGATTGACGAAATGCCTCAGGTTGAGCAGTGAGTCTTCAGTTAACACGTTTGAGTCGTAAGTCTCCGTCAAATTAACGTAGAGAGGTTAGTCTCTATGGTTCGTCCTTCGCTGTGACGGTACAATCGCGAGGACGCGATCTACCCGAACGGGGAGTGATGTAAAAATCAGCTCCGCTGGTCGATCTCTCTCTCTCTCTCTCTGTCGATCTCTCTCACTCTCTTGCCCTCTTTTGTGTTTCGCCCTGTAGTCAGTTTCTCCCTCGTCTTTTGGAATGAGCCTGTAGTCAGTTTCTCCCTCGTCTTTTGGAATGAGGCCGGGGTGGCTTCTGGAAACAGTGTACCCTAGGCTGATGTGACAAGTCGGTTTGTATACTGTCCATTACTGTACGGTTTAGGGAAGATACAATCCTTGTACGCATGGTCATGATTCTTCTCTTATAAAAAGGGAGAGGCGTCTGGTTTCACAAGCAGAATAGGAGAATCAGAGAATAAAGGTATCCTCCAAGAAGCGGCAAGACTTTAGTCGAACCCCTTGAAGGGCTCTGACAAACACTTGCTCACTCGTTGTCTTTTGAAACCAAAGGCTTTTCCCTTTTTATAAGGGTAAGAATTATGATTCATGCGCACAGGGATCATATCTTCCCTAAACCGTACAGTAATGGACAGTTGCCAACGTACGAACCAACTTGTCGCTCCAGCTAGGGGGTAGTCC
>JAOWAR010155880.1:0-10886 GCA_028571005.1 Clathrina lutea
GTTGGGAATGGTAGTTGCGGGTTAAAAAACTTCTCAACGGAGGCGGTGGTCGCTTCTTTAGTCTACTTTGTGAGTGGTAGCGCTCTACTCCAAGCTGCAAGCCAGGCGTTGAGTTTGTCTATCGTCGGCCGTGGCCGTCACGTGAGTCGGCGAATCCCCGCAAAACACGCCACTTGTCAAGCCCAGCCAAACAAAAGAAGTTGTTCGCCGTTATCTTTCATCTTCTCCAACCGAAACGCCAACGACTTCACCAAGTTGATCGATATGTTCGCTCGGCTGACGCTTGCCGTTGGATGCTTGCGCTCCCATATCTTCCATCCCTTCCTTGGCGGCCTCCACAGCTTTCAGGTTTGTCTTCGGTCCAAACGTTGCCAGGTTGGCTCTTGGTTCGATAGCTGCAGCACGAGCAGCCGAAGCTTCCCGGCTCTCCTTTGGAGAAGGCCGAAAAATTACCTCAGGACGAAAGGCACACCGAGAAAGTACAACACCAGTTTTCAGTTGCTGTCGCCCACAGTTCAACCAAGCTGGCTGAGACCGGGAAATAAAAGTTGGTGCCTACGAAACACTCGTCAGTCTTCACACACCACTGTGCTTGACATGACCTTAACGTGTACACCCTTGGTTTCATCACCATCGTGCTTGATGGCCACGATCCACTGCGAGCACAAAGGGTTCAGCCTGCTAAAACCAATGAAGCTTTAGTTTAAGGCGTTTTTCTCCTG
Organism: Clathrina lutea; assembly: GCA_028571005.1. Classification (NCBI taxonomy): domain Eukaryota; kingdom Metazoa; phylum Porifera; class Calcarea; order Clathrinida; family Clathrinidae; genus Clathrina; species Clathrina lutea. Next base: position 723 of record JAOWAR010155880.1, read on the forward strand.
CTATTGCAATGCCGCACGCAGCAATGGCAGTGGCTTTGCAGCTCGAAGAAGGAAATAGTTTTTGTCTTGTAGATCGCAAGGCGAAAACCAATGCCCCCTGTGCCATTTGTCAGTGATGACCCATCAGCTTAAACCATCACGATCCTCCACAATAATAATTGGTCTGTTAGATTAAGTTTGCGCGTTTAATTTAGGGATCCCAAGACACTAAAATTAAGGTTGTGAGGAAAGCTTCGCTTTTTGTTCTGTTAAAGTGTTGAAGGTAATATTTCTGCAATAGAACTTAACAGTAACTCATTGATTTTTACTTCTAAGGCTGGCTGGAAAGTTTCGCATTTTTACGAATTTTGTAAAAACATCAGTGAGTGCATACGTTTCCTGAAAGGGTCTGACGATGAATCCGGCCATTCACGCCCGTTTTAAAGTCAGTAAAGAAAAGTAAAGCAGGGAAGTCAAAGCCACCAAGAGCACCAGAATTTCAAATAATGAACAATGATGAAAATCATACTTTTGCAGTGGTACTACCGAGTTATCATGACAAAGACAACTGGAACGAATTGAAGAAAGCTGCATCAAGTCTAGATTTAATTACAGCCAATGTGTCGATGGATTTGGCGACACAGGGGACAGGCCTAGGTTTGCGAACAATGCCCACAACACTTCGGGATCGTTAGTTGACTCTGTTCTGGGTTTAAAATTAATCAAGCAACCCGCTGTGCTGAAGTTCGTGAAGGTATCTTGTGTGGTCAATGCAAAGATGGGTACACACTATGTATAATAGGTTTGTCTCCTGGATTTGAATACTTTCTTTGTCAGTATTTTGTGTAGGACAAGATAAAGAATTCTGCAGGCGAAAAGAGGCTCCGATCATCGCCTGGCTTGAAGTGCATCTCAACTCCATTTGCTAAAGGAAATATGAAAGTTCTCCTTGTTTTGGGTTTTGGGTTTTCCCAGCTGGTAGTGTAACAAACACAATAAAACCATCACAACGGGTGACTTTCGGGGACCTTATACCAACCCTTCAAGGGGTTGAACTTATAGTCTAGCCCCAACTTGAACGTTGAGCTTTAATCTCTGCTGTAGATGAGACATCAAGGCATGCGTCATCCCACTTGAAAGTACAGCTCGTGCATGCCAAGTTGAAATGCGTCCTGGCCATTGCATACAAGCAGATATAGAGCCAGACATGGACTAGTTCGAGCAGGTTAGGGGGATCTTAACTACCATAAAGGGAGGCTACTTTATTTCAGGCATACTTGAGGCAGGCCAAGGGAAAAGGGATACTAATGACATTTTTATCAAAAAGGAGATTTTGATGCCAACTGTTAGGTATGAACATGAAAAGCACTCAGCAGAAATCTTTTAGCCAGATCTCCTTTCAGTTTGGAGATAAGCCAGTTTTACTGTGACACAAAATTCTAGGAAATGCAGAGTTTTGCAAGACATTGGGATAAGCTGTACAACTTGTAGTAACAATGCCTGCAGAATGTGCAAAGCCATCAGTAACCATACTACAAATGTGACAAGGATCAAATGACTAAGCAAGAAGAACAGGATGACTGTTCAAAATTAGGACATCGAGCCGATGTTCTATTTGCGCGTTTTCAGCGGCATGTTCGCAATCAGCTTGCCTGCTCGAGACTTCATGATGCAGGATTGGGGCACATCTGATCTCTGAAGTCTTCATGGAAGTACTCGCGTATGTTCTAGAATGTTTTCCTCTCCTGTGAAGTGCCCCTGGGAGCAGCAGGGGAAGTCCACCGGCAAGGACGGCAGCCGTGTTGATGTCCTTCTGTAACAGGTGGGCTTCCACTGCTCGACTGGCGAAATTGCCTTAGACATCACCACACCTGGCTTGGAGCCATCCAGCTCAAAATTATGCATCTTAAAATGCCCTTCAGAGGTCGAAAGTATTGCAGTAGAAATGCGCCCCACGGATGGCAGTGGACATCCTTTTCCGCATAAAAAAGACTAGTTGCACTAGCTTGCAGGTTTGTCATCAAAAAAAGGTCCGTGGGATTTCTGTCGCTCCCTGAAGTTAAGCATCTGCGAGAACATTTGAGAGGCATTGCATGGCGCATAGTGGTTCACAGCTTCTCCACATCGATCTTTGTAGCCACAACTCTTGCGCAGAGTCTCCCTGATTAGAAGAAATTAAGGATCATCGTTGTCGCTGCCCTCACTACTTCCGTCGCCGTCACCATGCCCATCACTTTGGCCGCTATCATCGTTGTTTGAGCTCCCTGAGGTGGCTGGATCTTCTGTTCCTCGTCGAGACAAACAGAGCAGCCTACCCCGCTCGAGCAAGAGCACTTCAACGAGGTGCTTTCCCCAGGAGATGTTTTCGAGCTACACACCAGTTAGGAAACTTTGAGGTGTTTTCCCGATGTGAAGGAACAGACAAACTGAAGGTCGATGAAAGTCAGAGCAGTAAGAACAGGAAGAGATGTTTTCCTCACCTAGCCCGGCACTGATGACCGAAACAGAAAGGTCACTGAAAATCAGAGCAGGTAGCAAGAAAACGTTTCTTCCTCACCTACCCACTGATGACCAAAAAAATAAAACAAGAAAAAACACTGAAAATCGGACCAGATAGCAGAAAAGGCGGAATAGGTGTTTTCCTCACCTGGGTGCCAGTTATGGAAAAGAAAACACCTTCATGTACATTGTGTCCCCGTGAAATGCTTTTGCTCGAGGGCAGCCTGCTCTACATCAGGCATCAGCGGAGGATTGTTCAAAAGAAAATCTTCACTATCCGAGTAGTCTTCATAAGTCGACGGCGGCCATCTCTTCGTACCGACGCATGCCCGCATCGCAGCTCCGCACATGTCATCCCTTCGTTGTCAGACCTGTCGCTGCTGCTTTGCGACAGAGGCTCGTAAAGTAAGTTGCCTGAGCTCGGTTCTGCCAAAATCGGACATATGTCGCCCAAGACCTGCTGCAGACCTTCATCAACAACTGAAGTAGCGCCGGTCACGAACAGACATCCTCCCGAGATGGACAAACCAACAGTCAACGTGACCCAACTCAAGTTTGATGAAAGAGGATCTATCACGGCTTTCGATACATGACAGCTCTAGCTAGTCTGGACAAATGCCCTCTCCGGATTCGAAGTCTTATCACCATGGCAGCTCTCTAAGCAAGTCAAAATTGATGCCCAACCAGCAGCATTGTGCAATGCGACATGCATGACCTTGAACGGCCCGCATACAAATTGACGTGGATGTCATTAGTGTCCTTCACGCGGATCGCAGCCCATTTCGTGATGGTTACAGGTGGTGCTATTTTTGTGGAAACGCTTCTTCACTGCTGTGCCTGTATGAGGGTGCCGATCCAAGCAAACAAACTGCTGTGATCAGTCGAGGCACATGAAGTCGGCTGTGACTTCCGGTGTCTTTTCTGCTCGCTGCTTGAACCTCTCCATAATACGGCAAGACATTACCCTTGAGGTAGCGCACAATCTAACCTATGGTGTCATCTTCTTTCGTCAGCAGCTGCATACTCATCCCCGCCTGGGGTTCATCGTCCGGAAAGAATGATTTCTAATTTGTTAGGCCAGCCTTCCACATGCATCTTCTGGGATTGGCCTATGTGGTGGACCCAGACATTCTTTCCATTTACTGGCCAAAACATTTCCGATTTCTTAAATGAATCCTTTAACGTTCATGCAATTGGGTTAATCGATCGCCAATGATCGACGACGCAGTAGTGCGTTCAATGCATGACCGCGGATGTACCAGACATTATGTGGCTAGTTACGTCTGGGTTAGAGGAGCAAATTTAAAGAAAGTACTTGTCGTCGCTCAACTTCTTTCTGAAAATCACCTAGGAAGCCTAGCTTTCTTCTTCCTAAGCTCCTTCTTGTACGGTACGGAATTGACAATGATGGACGTTGAATAAGCAATGCATTTGGTCTTTAGTGCGAACGAAAAGGGACTTTTCTACTTCGGACTTCAACTCGGATGTAAGTTTGTTAGATTCTGACGAACAGGAAAGGCTATATGAAGAACTTATTGCGTCTCAGGACGAAGAAGAAGTGAGCGCATCAAGCGAAGGTGACGGTAGAGGTGGCGCCGGCTTCTCTGACGACTCAACCGCTGATTCCAGCTCGTCTGAAGATGACGGGAAAGTGGAAGGACTAGGAGTTCGTAGAGGACGTGGGCGCGGACAAAGACGCAGACAAGATGTGCACGGGCAAGAGGAAGAGGAAGGGAAAGAGGAGCTGGCCGTGGCGGCGAAGTTGGTTGTGGTCAAGTGCGTTGCCGTGGAGCTCGTGCGTGCCGGACAGGTCGTTGAGGTGTTGTTCGCGGAGGTCACTCTTGTGGAGAAGGCCATATTGCACCACCTCCTTCCCGCACCTGGGATGGCGCTGACACACATGTTGTGGATTCATTTGATTTGCGCTACATTGTCCAGCTGGATTTCATCTCCAACCAGGCGTTCACAGCCTTAGGCAGACCTTCATGACACATGTTTTCTACTGGGCCAAATCCTAAAAGCACTTTGTTAGGGAGCATTAGTGGCTAATCTAGTTGCATGGAGGGGTATGGCTCTATCTAGGTCGAAAAGTACTCAAAGAATGGGGTTGCCGGGTACAATGACTTCAAATTCAAACCCTAACTTTCCAAAAAGGAGATATATGTCCTGGTAGGAGAGTGACGTAACGAGATAATACATTTTTTTGTTCTTGACCGCCTTTGGTGCGTCCTCCTATCGCACACTTCATTAATAGTTTGCCTTTCCAGGGACGTGCAATTGTCCGTTCCTCGTTCCAGATTTGCAGAAAATGTGAAGTCACCTCAGTTGTCCCGGTGGTCATGGCAAAACTTGGAGCTGGCTTTGTCTTCTTCATTGCTCTTCTATTTGTGAAATGGTCAAATGTTGTCATCACGACACTGGCTTCACTCTTCTTCTTCTGCCAGGTAAAGGTTTAATTGTTCATGGTTGCAAATCTGACGACAATTTCCATTGACTACTGCTTAGCAATAAAGCACTTCTTCCAATCGGGTGGATAATTATATGGCAGGTTCTTGAGCCTAAACCTCGATGCCTGATCTGTTGTAGTAAACAGGCAAGGAGAGAATACCTTGACTGTATGAGGTTAAACCTTTCAAGTTCTTCTTAGAGCAGGCCAAGATGTTGGCAAACTGCTTTTGAATGCTAACCGACAGGATTTCGGAACATCCTATAACGGGTCGGTTTGACATTTTCTGATTTTGTCATCCTTCTTTTTGTCCAAACACCAGTTCTTCATTGACGAAATGTTTCGTTTCTTTCCCAGACAATGACCTTCACAAGCTTTCCATTTTCGAAGTATCCCCACGGCAATGAGTACATTCCACGGACATGAAACCTGGATTGAAGTTTTGGATGTGCCTCACAGAAAACCTCAATGCTTTGCATCGACTAGCATGGGCCTATCTTGCACCTGCTTATCTTCTCAACCCGATCCTCATCTCCCTCTTCCTGAGTCGATCCCACCTCTTCCATCGAGTCGATAGCTTCATTTCCGTTCATCAGTACTTGACTTAGTATTACTCGTAATTCTTTCTTGGTCCTCGGAAATTCGGATTTTTCAAGCCCACCCATTCCTGGAAATGCAGCCAATACTGCTCCAATTGACGCTGAACAATGCTCAAAGTTTGATTGCACAATGGTCACACGTGGTAGCAATGCTGAGTTAGTTCTACCATCTCAATAAATTAAGATTGCACCTCCAGCGGTTGCACTGCATCTGGAAAAATTTGAAGATGTTATGAATGTTTCACTAGATGCGAAAATAGCACCGCCAAGATATGACCTGCAGCTTTTGAATTACGATGACACTATCTTCATTCCCCTGGCTAAAGCCCGGGCGTTATTCAAGAAAGAGTGTGCTGTGTTAGCTCCTTGGTAGATGGCTCCGCCAGCAAACAGTGCCTCGTTAGAGAGAAATTGATTAACTTTGGCAAAAATCTTCAATTCGGGTTTATCTCGCGTAGACTTTTCATCAGCCAGAATTAGCTGGAATAAAATGAACAAGATGGTATGGGTGAAGAAAACATGTCCGCAAACAAGACAAACGTGAACATCAACAACAAAGGCCAACGTAGAGGCGTTGTACTGGACTGTGATGGGAGGCCAGCAGGAGCCCATGGAGCTGCTCTTATTTCCCAAACCTCGGGAATTAAACATGCTCATAGACAAAGTAGAACGACACGCTGTATCACACACAAGCTTCATTTAAAACCAAGAGTAAGATAAGTGATGTGACGTAGCAATAAATGGAGAGAGAGAGAGAGAGAGAGAGAGAGAATAGAGAGGAAGGGAGAGAGAGAGAGAGAGAGAGAGAGAGACGGAGAGACAGAGAGGACGATGGAGCGAGAGAGAAGGTGGGGATGGAGAAAGTGCACAGCAAGCTGACGTGGCATCTGTAGGTAGGTCGTGCCGAGGCCGAGGATTCATCGCGGAATGTCTACCAGCCTAGGGTTTTCAAGAGGCGTTTATGCGATAATTCTCACGCTGTAACTTACCTAAGGGTTTAGATTATGACGTTTTTGGAAAGATCAGTCTTGAACGCCAAGAGAGACAATAAAGCGAGAAAGAACTTACCCTTGTCTTAACCGTTAACCATTATTGGAAATGCGAGCGGAGACAAAAAATCCGCTTCAATTCAGGCGGGGCTCAGCGAGCAATGTGTAAGCCGCCTAGCCAATACAGGCGAAACCTCAGCAGAGCATGAAGATTTACGACTAAGATTAAAAATCAAACATAACTTGTTCGGGCTTGTCCTCCGATCTGCAGCCGTCATAGAGCCCGTAGCCTCGAATAGAGCTGTTGTCGAAAGACACTGCTTTGCTGACCTTTAGTTTGGGCAAAGCGCTTGCCCCCTCGTTCGTCACCATATCAACAAGCGGTTGGGCCTGGTTCGAGGCTACGTGACATCGATGCGAGGGCCAGTGAGTGCCCAAAGCAAAGAACATGTCTATAGCAACGCAGGGTAAAATCCCCACTTCGACTTGGTCGAAAGGAGCAAGAAAGAAGGTTTTTCGGGGCCTTTGGAACTGAGCAGAGACCTCAAGCATAGTTCTTGCTGTTCAGGAGATGGTGCTCTATTAGCTTAGTAGGAAACGAAAAACTGATGTGTTCCGGAGCCCACACCAGCATAAAAAAAAGAAGTATATTTTCAAATTTGGCCTACGGACTATATCCCCTTCACTAATCAAAATCGTCTTTGAGCATGCGCTGTCATGCCCAGTTTGACATTCCCGCGGATTTGACATCCCCAATCAACGGTCGTCACGATGTTCGGGCAGTTCATCTTGCTTTCCTTCAGCAGTTTGTCCTCCTTCTCTTTTCAGTCTCTCAAGTGTGTTCACCTTCAACCAAAAGCAGTGTTGGAGAAGCGTAACCTTTCAAACTGGCGATTTGCGGATGACGCTGGTTTAGAATGCTTCGCAGCAGGCCACCTTCCTTGGGCCATATTGGCTTCGGTAATCGTTGCCTCTTTTTGTATTCCTCTTCCTTTGTCTATTCCATTTCTTCACCATTTCCCAACATTCACGCCTTTCTCTGACATCTACTCAAGTCTCTACAAAGACAACCGGCGTTGGTGTTCAGTGGATCTGCTGCGTCGTCTTCTCCTAGCAGCTGTGTACGCTGCTGAAGGCAATCCAGAGAAGGTTCACCAAGCCATGGCCCCCATCTGCACTACCTTCTTCTTCCTGCACACTTTGATGGCACCTTGTGCTTCCACACAAGCCAACATGTTGGAAGCAGCCTTACTCTTCTGCCTATCAGCCATCACACAACCAGCTTAGTGGTCCAGACATGACTTCTGCGAACACCATAGCTGTCGAGGTGATCTTCTCCATCACCATCAGTCTTCTCTTTCGTTACATGGCTTGGAACGAGCAGAAGTCAAGCAAGTGGAGCAAGAAGCGCAAGCAAAAGCAAGGTGTCAGTATATCAGCCCTCGATCAGCAAGGTGACAGGCTGAGGGACGGTCTCCTGGCTGATGAGAGCACGCCTTTGTGAGATGACTGAATCTTCTTATCATTCCTTGTCACACCATTGTCCATGCATGACTAAGCTTCAAGGTCTTCTACTTGTTTTCTCCTCTTTGGAATTTTTTTATTCCATCTTTGGTTGCAATAGTTCAAGTTCTTCTCCTTGCATTTCTACTGTCCTTGTCAGCCTAAAATATAGCAATGAGTTCAAACAACATCATGGCAGCCTGTGGAAGGAAGACAATTTAAGTAATGTAGACATGCTTTGCCCATGGGTTTACAGTTGTTTTTAAAAGAAAAAGGTATGGATCTGGACGTGCTGTCTCCTTGGGGCTGATGGGCCAAGTTTGATCATGAACTCCTCTTTGATAAGAGACCAAGGGAGGCGGATCTTTGGCTGGCTGGTCCAAAATATTTCATCGAGCCTATTAGATCTTATTTTCCCAGTGTGCAATCACTCATTCTTGAGTCGATTGAGTAGCAGGAACAGAATGACTTCCATGAATTATGTGGTTGAAACATGGTGTCTTCAGTCCAACAGCTAATCTTTCCCATCCCACCAGTCATTAAAATGCCCTCAACTTTTCGCCAGAAAATGACTCTGACTTCTTCAAGTTGGAAATGATTTGGAACAAGGGCAGTGGAATGTATCGTCAATTTTCCAAGCGCACAGCAAGAACTAATGTGCGCCATGGTGTACGTTAGGCCTCGCTGAAAACCGTTAGGATTCTGTTTTAGCACCTTCGCAGCTTAAAACACTTTTTCTTCGTGATCTGATCTTTCTTTGGTTTTTTATCTTTTTTTCAGAAGGTTTTGTGAAACTTGCACTGTAGCCTTCTTGCCCAGCTTTGTTGCATGCGATTACTTTCCAAGGTGGAGCCACACGCGGGCATGGTGATGGATTCAATGAGTCTGGTGACAGGATGGCTGTCTGTTCAACCACTCAGCATTGTTGTCTATGATAGTGCCTACACAAAACGGGCATTGTTCTTTATTATTTGACTGGGGTGACAGAATGTTACTTCAAAAAGCATGTACTGCTTTAAATTACTGTTTTTTCTTTTCTTCTCCGCAGTCAAATCAAAATGTCTTTTTGTTATACTTTAGCAGAAAATTGATAACATGTGTGTATGGAGATTGACATGATAATATGTATATTTTTTCTAAGAAGTTAAATCCTCAGAAAGGACTAACAGAAGGTGAGATGCATGGTTCAAACTCTTTTCTGGAGGCTCAAACGCTCCCTCTCTGCGCATCCATTGACCTGTCTGTCATGCCCAGGCATGAGCTGGTTAAAATTCTCCGACAAATCTCTTCTTAAGATAGGATTTGAGGGATCCTGACTGGGTGGACTTGATTCAGGAGAACGTTTCCAGCTGACCAGGCATAAGACACAAATTGAACAAGACGTTTCGTCAGATATCCCTCTGACTTCATCAGTTGTAAACTAGGAGCGCTGAAGACTGGGACACAGTTATAAGACCGAACTGCCATCTACGTAGTGAGTCCTCATTGGCTGACTACATGCACAGACGCCGTAGCGACAAAGCTATGGTGACACCATAGCAGCAAAAACTCAGAAAAAAGGGATAGTTCTTCCTATGCCTTTAACTATGTACAAGGACGTCTTGTTCAATCTTTGTCTTATGACTGGTGAGCTGGGAACTTTCTCCTGAAATCTGTTCTTTATCCCTTTTTCCCAGACTTATTACATCAGCCTATTTGCTACACCCTATGTTTGTATTCCTCGTCCAAACCCACAAATGGTGACCTATAAAAAAAATAAACGTTTTCGCCTCTGCACACAATCTATTGGTTGGTGGTGCACGTTGTCAACCCCACAGATGGCGATGCGCTTCGCCCAGAGCGCCCCTCTTTTCCTACAAGCCTTGTCTTTGTATATTTGACCTCCAAAGAGCTTACTCGTGCACAGTCTAAGCTTATTCTCTTTATGGTACCTTTTTATTCATCTGGCATGTTTGTTCTGGGTGTAATCTCCTTCAAACATTTTTTTTCTTTTCGTATTCCCAATGGGCATAGACCGGATTCGAACCTGAGACAAACTCCTTATCAATCAGCCGTGTCTCATCGCCTCTCTAAGTCCGTTTAAGCCCTCACCTCCACTCATGTCTTACCATGGTGACTTCCAGCTATGGCGTCTAGCAGTTACTAACAG
>JAOWAR010155891.1:0-10885 GCA_028571005.1 Clathrina lutea
CACTTCCCGCAACTTTCATCGCCATGGAAGAGGAGAGTGCTTTGGCTGAAACCATGCCCTTGAGTGTGGCTTGCCTTGCATTCCTTGCGAGGAGAAATGATGATCTCGAAGTAGCTGAAGTAAGCGAGCAGGAATAGGCTCTCATTGCCAGGGCACGATCAGCCTTTGCAGCTGTCAGCACTCGTTGTAAAGCGGGAACATCCGTTTCAGCATTGTGGGCTGAGAAGCCTTCACCCACCAGGTCGGCATGAAGGCTGCTGATCCATGAGGGTGTATGACGACTTCCTGGGAAGAACTGACTTGAGGAGAGGCAGTGTGTCAACGACACCTTGGCAGCATTTGACCATATTCTCCGACAGTCCTTCTTGCTGTACCGGAGTCAGACGGACGCGATAGTCTAGCGCTGCCCCATTTTGGCACAGCAGAACGTGTTGCCCATGGCTAGACGCCCACTCTCAGAAGTCGTTCAATGCTTCTGCCACTCCCTTGGAGGGAACCTCCTTTTCATCATGCAGTAAAACGTTTCTGCAACTCCTCCGGCCAACAGACAACTTCGTTATGCGGCTGGCACTCGTGCTGATAGCTCCAGCTGGCAGTACATACTGTGAGAATGTACTCCCCGCCATGGAGCATGCACTGATATGTGTTATCTCTGCACTGTATGTAGTGTCTGTTGTCTCCATGTCTAGGGACAATGAATGAGCATTTCTCCAGGTCGCCCACTGGAAGTGGTTCGAACCGTGGTTCACTCAGTGCCGAGGGAACCTCCTCATTATCGCCTTCCAGCCCGTTAGATCTCATCGAACAGCCTCTTTCGTACGCTGTACCTTCTCTGACCTCGAGAGAAGCCTGCTGCTCTCGACGTTCTTGGCGCAGCTGCAAGCGACGTCGCTTGAAACTGGTTGTGGACTTTCTCCTCACCGCCTGCTCACGGCTGGCCTGCAGCTGATTGGTGTGCTTTCGCAGGGACTTGGACGGCGACAATGATGCAGAAGCCAAAACATCATGAACATACCCGTCGCCAAAGTTTTGCTAGCACACAGCAGCGGCAATACGAAAATCGTTTGATTCGCTTGAACCGTAGAGCCTGGTCTTCCGGACCTTGGTAGCCACAACGTGAAACGATTCGTTTGCCTGCGAGCTCCCCATTGGTGCTAGTTTGTGTGCGTTCTTTGCGTAGACAATTAGAATGACGGACAAAGCTGCTCGCAGCTCCGGTGAGGCAAGATCTTTCTCATACGGCAGGCCACGGTGCTTGTAGTTTGCGGGGTCTTTCCTGTACTGACACCACTCCCCACACCCCCAGTGCTCGCCAAATAGATGGAGTACGATGTTGTTGATCACCTTGGCAAGGTCATCAACCTCACCACGGTTTCGGTGAAGAGAATATGCGAAGCACTTTGCATGTGCTTGATCACCATTTCTGACAGTTCCTTGTGTTGGTCTTTGATTGCATAGAGCTGGCTGCCGAGGGCACGCTTGACGTGGGAAATGTCCGACCATTTCTCCACGGTGCTGTCCACCTCCTCGCGGACAGCTTTGATGGTCGATGCGTCATCATCACCTACCAGAACGCCGACAGTTGTGTTTGGTGTTGACTCTTGCACATGTCTGACGATCTCGCATGCCATGCTCGGCTCCATTGCCTTGCTCAATTTCGTCCAGTTCTTCCTGCAGTCATGCTGCCCGGGCTCCTTGCCTTGGATTTTCGCCAAGTGAGACACCGTGAATCGCTTGTTCCAGGTAGAGTACGCGGCCACCTTCTTCGATTGGAGACCAATGGCTGCACCGACTGCAGTCAAACTATTGTGAGCTTTCCCTCGCCTCTGCCACCCAGCATCGTATGACACAGCGATACGAACAGTATGCAGTAAGGGTTGTGCTTGAATCAATTATGTGAGTTTGGGTGGCCCTCATCTCCATCGTCAGGCATATTCTGAGCAAGGGCCCTTGCTTCTGACCAGTTCCTGATTTCCATCGTTAGGCATATTCTGAGCAAGGCCACTTGCTTCTGACCGGTCCCTCATCTCCATCATTAGGCATATTCTGAGCAAGGCCACTTGCTTCTGACCAGTCGACAGCGGCTCTCTCCAATAAGGCAAAAAAGTCACCAAACTTCACACCAGGCCCTCGACTCTCTCAGTGTGAAATTGTTGTCCAACTTTGGCGGCGGTTGCAGGAAGGGGGGTCAAACAGCTGCAGGGGCATGTTCCTGCACTGCTCTTGCGGTAGGATCCCTCATGGCTCCATGTGGTGGCTCCACTGCAGCGGCTTGTAGGTTCTTGTTCTGCTCCTTAACCTCCTCAAATTGTCTTTTCAGGAAGATAGTTTCCTGCTGAGTTGCCTCCCAAAAAGTCTGCACCCTTTCTGGTGGTGTGTTGTCCGACTCTTGCGTGTCGTGCTGTGACATGACCCTTGGGGAAAAAGGAGGAGTGCGCATGGAAGCAGAACTTACCCTGCAACACTTTCCCAAAGTCCAATTCTCGGGCTTGGGACAAGAAAACAGTTCCCTGCACAATGTTGGGTCTAACACCACACAGATAGCTGCAATTTACAAGCGTGATTTTTGGATTCGCATTGAAAGCAAATAAGCTGAGCAGCATCGCTTACACCTCGGGAATGGTTGCTATCGGTACCAATCATTAATGTAGTGGGAAAACTTTCCCTCACCATAGATGTTAGTTCCTCCTGCTTGTAATTCTTAACCCATTCGGTTCCTGTCGGTGCACACCCTCTCTGCCTGACCACTTAAATTGGTCTGTTCTCTCTTCCCTCCATTTTCCTCTTCCTCTCTCATCTTGCTTCAGCTATTCGTGTCCCTCTCTCGTTTAGTACTTGGATAACTTTTTGCAATGTCCTGGATTTTCCTATCGCCAAAAAGGACAACATCAGATGTTGTGCGCTTCTCAAAAATATCTGCCCGCAGGCCCAACAGCTCGCCCTGCTGGAGGACACTTTCGGTACATGGAGATGAGCATGCAGTTCTTGTAGCACATGGATGTCTTATATGAAGGAACGCAAGACAGTTCTTGTCGAAACCCTCACTTCTCAATACTTTCTCTCTTTTGTATTCATCTACTTCGTGTGTGTTGGATCTTTCTTGGCTTCACCCTTTTGTAGTCAAATGCTCAATTGTTTTCAAATGTGTTTGCTTTTCAAGCAATAGCGGCTGCTCCTGGAAGTGGACGGAAAAGTGCAGACCATGCTGCAGCAGCTGCTGTTGAAGAAGATGGCTTAAAAACTGTAAGAATGTCAAGGGAATAAGCAAGCTTTAAAGAGGGAACATTCCTGTTTGTTAGTCCTGTCCAGCAGGCCAAACGTGCTTGTAGCTACTGCAGAAACAAACATTAATTGCAAACACCTAAGTGTCAGAACTGGAAACAGAAAACTCTCCTTCTCAAAACAGTGACAACACCCCTTTGCCACATGTTCTCACACACCATGTACGCATAGTAGAATTCATTCCATGTTGTTCTTTCTGTTCACCAAGACTTGCTACGTATGGGCTGGGCACTGAACAGGCTATGGGAGAAGACAAATTTTGTTTCCATGGTGTGTGCTGAAAGCAATAGCAAAATTTATTGAATCGACTTCTACTTCCTCAATGCGATCACATATTTTCTTCTTATCCCTGCTCCGTTGAGTACACACACAAATGCATATTTTCAAATTGCATTCATGTTCCCGCCTCTGAGGACACACAAGTGAGGAGCTGGCGGAGCTGGCCCATGGCCAAGCACATGCGAGTATCATTCATAATGATACCATCCCAAGAGCTCAACAATGAGCAGAAATGCAAAATAATTGGCAAGGTAAAATATTGTAAGAGCAACTGGTGCCAAGAGGGAGTGTAAAGGCGTAGCAAGTAAAATGGGAGAACTGGGCTACCGGGGTGCCAGAATTAACTTTCAATATTGCGGCTGATGGGAAAAACCCTGCTGCCCTGGCAGGCCTGAGCAGGAGGAAAAATCTGGTGGACAGAAGAGACCCGGAAGCCAAAACAGCATGGAGAGAATAGCGAAGATATCAGAGACATCAGTACAGCAAAGACACCAGGAAAAGTGAAAGAATCTTAGACTCAACGTGCGGGCTGACTGGACGCGACCGGAAGAAACGTCGACGTTGCCGAGCATAAATCCAGAAAGTAGCGTATGCGCCTCTCCCGCTTTGATCGGCCGGTGAGAAGGTATATTTTCTATTGTGCGTTGAAGGAAGTCTATCCGTGAACGAGAGATTCCTGTATTGACTTACCGACATTTGCTCATGACCTTTGAAAACAAGGAAGAAGAAAAGGCTTTGTTGAGAATTTATATTGAAGAAAATTTGGGCTGCCTGCTCTCTTAACCAATTATCCCCTGCTGCCTTTTCTCCATCAGGAAAAAACAGGATCATGGGATTGGGTCAGAAAGGGTGGATCATCGGCCGACGAGGACGTGTGTCAAAGGTTATTGTCGTGGAGAAACGGTAAGAAAATATCACTTTCAATTTTCTCAGAATGCAAGAATGTCAAGCGGCAACTTCACCAACCTCTCGGTGCGCATCCGTGAAGAGTATTGATAGGTCATTTGTCTGCGAGATGCCGGTCAGGCATTTCACATCATCACCCCTTCTCCAATAGTAAATCTAATACTCATCGCTTGTAGCTCACCGCGAGGCCAAACCTTGGAGGCCGAGCACCTGTGAATGGTGTGAGCACACGTTTTGATCCTTTCGTGAAGGATTGAGCCTTGGAGAATATTGTTGTTACCATGAGCATTTATGTTCAAGTTTTAATTGAAATAAAGTTGTAAATTCCTGTTGGGGGTTATTGAGTTTTGGCTGGAGATAAAAAAAAAGAAGTACACACCAAAGATTGAAATTGTGTAGCCCGAACACGCGAGTACTAATCCTGTGGAAGATCGCATTGGGAATGTTTTAATTGTGATGATTGATGATGACCACGATGACAACCGCGATGGCAATGACGATGATGATGACAATGACAATGACAATGAGGACAATGCCGTCGTCAAAGACAGCAACGATGACCACAACTATGATGATCATGACAGCAATGCCAACAGCGGTGGCAGCGGTGATGTCAAGTCATAATTTTAGCAAAACGAAAGTCAATAAAATGTTAATTTTCGGTCGTCCTTCATATTTTTATTTGTCCTATGAAAAAAAGGTTCTCTTGTTTTGGTGATTTGTGCAGACAACGACCTCCGCAAGAAGGGTATCGGCAACGGGGACATTCTCTTCTTTGAAGACACCACTGCCCCATCAAAGTGGAAGAGCATTGCGAGGTACTTACACCAGAGGGAGCCGATAGGAAGGACCGAAGCTATGATCACCAGGATTGGTCAGAAGAATCCGAATGATGACCAGAAGTGCTTCCATCACATGGTTGTAGAGTGGACTGAGATGGCCAGATCTAACACTCTGGGGCTGCTCTACGATGCCCTGGTTGAAGCTTGGTGCAGAAAACGTGAGAAATTCATTGCATGCAGCAAAGTATTCTGTTCTTCTATTTTTGAAATCTACACGGCCACCCTCATGGCCTCAACACCAAACCGGAAATTAAGCGATGCGTCAACCTTCGTCATTTCACATTTCTGGTACCTGATGGTATTAGAAAATTTCATGGCCAAAACACACTGGTACATAGTGCATGAAATAATTTTTTTTATTTTCACAATACGAAGCCGGCTTGCCAGAGACCTACGACCTGTGGTCAGATTAGTTCAAGTGTTTGCGTGATGATAGCTTTTTTGCCGTTTTCACTCAGGCGCTGGGACATCAGTCCTGAGGCTTGTTTTGACCCTCACCGCTTCGAGTATGCTGTTTGACGCCACCATGGTTTTAATTTAACCAGCTGCGAACCAAGAAGAAGTGTCCCCAGTTCATTAGCTCTAGCTGCTGCCGCCGTTTTGCACGCATCGTTTTAATAGAGCATCAGTTATTTTTCGCGTGACCAGAACACGTGTGGCGGGACGACTTGGTACTTTGGTATTGAAAGCGAGAAGTTTATTGATGTGACGATTTTCCTTTTTCGAAATGTGTATGGCCACTGCAGTACCAAAAACGGAAATAACCTATGTTGCAAGAACTTGAACATGTTGAACAGTAGACAGACGAAGAACAAAGTGTTAATCCCTTCGAAGAGGGCGAGGTTGTTGATCTATAATCGTGGTCACTCGTTTCTGACGCAGGAAACAAAGCTCCGAAGGGGGGAACGCTTCGCCTGACGGCGCTGAGGTTTCTACTTGTGCCAGTACGTCGATGTCCGGTGCAGTGAGCAGTCGCCTCCTACATCGCAGTCACGATCTTCAGAGAGTTACTCAGCCCTTCCTCCAAGTCGGTCGTCGAGCACATCGCAAACAGCATCCAGCAGAGCATACCCGACGTAATTGCACGCACGCGTGAAGCATCGCGCAGCGAAGCGGCCTTCTGTCTCTTGGATCACAGACAGCTGCCGTGAAGCCATTGGTCGACACAAGAGAGGGAGAGGGAGAGAGAGGGGGTAGAGAGAGAGAGAGAGGGAGAGAGAGAGAGAGAAAAAGAGAGAGAGAGAGAGAGAGAGAAAGTACTAGGTGACACGCACAACGAGCTCGATCATCGACTTCGGTCGTGCAAGCGCGGCAAGATCGACAATGATCTACTGTTGCACGAGTTGTACGAACTCTGTTGTATACAAGTTGTACATGTATTCCCATTAATTTTTCATGCGTGGTGTCCCATTTCCGCCCCACGTGCACTGTTCCCATTGACATCTCTAGACAGCGCCAACAAGGTGGAGCCGGCTACGCTCCCACATCCGCAGAAGGCCGTTTCCGAAACAGACGGTCTGTGTTCCTTTCCGAGACTGTATCTCGCCTTGTGGCTGCAGGTACTCGCACTTCTTACCTTCTGAAAAGGAGGTGATTTTCGCACATTACCTCATTTTTCTCAGCCCTCCGTTGCTTAATTTTCAGTTTCTTTACGTCAAAATGATTGCCTTGTGAAGGACTTTGAAACAAAAAAACCGAATGAAAATCGATTGAGAAACAGCGAAAATAGCCAGAGGGGCTACATACCTGCCTTAAGTGCCGTATCAATCTTCCCTGGTTTAGATTTCGAACGCCTTTAAGCTGAAAAATACACTGGTAAATTGGCATAGCCTTTTTCTTTTTATTCGATTCATGCAAAGAAGCATTTCTTTCTGTAGTTTTTTTTTCGTTGAAAGGGTGCTCGAGGCTGGAAACAAGCCAAGTGATCGATCGATCGATGCTCCGTCGACTACCATGCATCAAAGCGTAACCTGTATAATGTACATTGAGATCCTCAGAGAGTCCGTAGAATGGCGTGATAGGGGCCTGTCTTCCAACAGATTTAGGCCTGTGTCGGAGGAAACGAGAGCATGTACATGTGAACTTCAAAAATCAGGAAATTTATGAACTCTACCTCGTTGTGACTTTTCTGAATGATTACTGCATCAAATGCGTTCATTTGGCTCTTTCTCGGTTTATGTCTCTCCAGGGAAATGTGGGTGTTTATTGGTTGATCTGCTCATGATTTAGACAATACTTTCCAGCAAAGTTACAGGCAAACTTCAGTATTCCTTTTTTTCACTTGCATGAAAAAACTAGGCAGAAGAAAATACCCACATGTTCTGTAGAATGTTCTAGCTTTCACAAAATGTATATGCTTCATGGGGTGCAGGTGGACTGCTTATTCACAAGATTGCAACAATGATCCTCCCATACGACGAAAACAATGAAAAAAAAAACAGGAAATCTGCAAGTTGCAATTTGCATAAAAGCTTCTTTGCAAACAACGTAGTCTTCGGAAGCAGCCTTTAATTAGCAAAGTCTCCATACGTTGGGCCTTCCTTGTCTTGGGGTGCCTCTTCCTGGCCCCTTCTCTGTTTCCTTTGAATCTTCCGCCACATTTTCCCTTGCCGTCTACTGTCACCCCGCACTACGAATCTTCCGATTGTGCTCACGGGGAGGCTCAGTGGTCGTCAAGGCACCATCTTCTCCATGACAGCATAAAAGGCCACGGGTGCCATTGTCGAAAATAATGCACACTAAGTAGGCTCCCGCGGGACTGTCTTTCTAGCACAGGATGTCTATTTGGGGCACAGTCTTCACACCACCCCATTTAAGGACTTCGTATTCTCAGTGGCACTCTTGGGGCATCTCTGCGGTAGCACCTTGTCACTTCGGGAGATGTAAATAGGCTTCACAAGCTTGAAAATAGCCTGTGGCAGGACACTGTGGTGCACATATGGGACATCACTCCCAGCTGCTTCTTGCTGCCAGCCACGGCAGGAATCAAATCCCATAGGACAGTATTGATGCTGGGGGTGTTCATTGGTGGATACACGGTGCATCAGTCCACCGGCCCACTCCGCTCCAAATCGACAGAAAAAAGCCTCTGCTTTTCTCGTATAATGAAAATATTTCCTCATCTTCTCACGCCTGTGCCACCTCCCTTTGTTCTTCTTGCTGCCCATGTCTTTCCTTCACCTTCAACAAGCCAACTGAACTCACAAACGGTGAAGGCAATTGAGTGACGAAGCCAACCAGGCTTACGGCTTTAAGGAGCCAAAGAACACAAAATAATGACAAGTCGGAAATTTGAAATCACCTGAGGCATGCGGAAATGATTACAATTTCAAAAACTTGATTTTTATTGTGTAAGCACCTGCACGTCTTCTGGAGGCCGTGACTCAGTAAAACTTGATTTTTCCAAGAAGCATTTTCGGGGGAGAAAGTTAAATGATTTAGGAGCATTTTGGCATGCATCGCAACCAAACATTTCAAACTTCCTCTTTCTCAGTATTAACAGCACTACTTTAGGTGAGCACCAGAACTTTGCACTTGTTGTTTGGTGCTAATTTAGGTGAGCACCAGAACTTCGCACTTGTTGTTTGGCACCTAAAGTTCACACTTGTGTTGCTATAAGTTCGGGGTCATGTTATTGCAAAGGACAGCTTCTGAGAACTGTCTACCATATCATTTTGGAAGTGCGAGTGGCTGACGTCAGGATTGGGAACCAAGGTCAGGTATGACAGGTTGCATTTTCGAAAATTCAAAGTTCACACCCCGTCAACGGTTCTCACGTACATGTGACGTCATCCGTACGTTTTGATCAAGCATATGGCGAATGGAGGGCACATTTCAACCACGTGTGAGGCTACACCGCCAGCTCGTGGCCTTGGAAGTTGTTGCCACATGCATTGCTAGCAACAAAGATTGCTTTTCATGCCTGGAGGCATGCAGTCCAGCGACAAACCAACAGCTGCCATTTGTTGTCGGTTGCAGACTCCATCAAACCTCAAACCCGCCCCCGCCCCACCTGCACCGGCGAGAGCCAAACTATTGTCTTTAGTTGTAGTGATGCGCATATGATAACATTTATCCGTATCGGTGTAGTTAGGTGATTTTGTGTTGAACCATATCCGAGGCTTGCAGGCATGATTCCACGATATCTCCCTCCCACTTACATGTAAGTGTGATCGTATGAAGAGCACTTGACAGGGATGCAACAGGCAAAAAATAAAGTGTTTTCTTTTCCTAACTGGCAGAGAAGTCAGCAAAACAGCTCTTCCTGCTAACTGATGTACATTTTACAATTTAGCGACAATCTTTTCTTCACGCTCGGCCTCTTTAGCCCTCTTCGAGCCAACTGACGTACATTTTAGAACGTTTTCCCCCTTTTTTTCCCCTCCCCATCGGGAGAAAATACCTAATTGAAATTACCTTCTGAGTTGCACTGTATCCCGAAAACACCTGGGGAAAACACCTCGGTGAAGTGCTCCTTGTCCTATAATATATATCCCATCATATCAACAGTGTGCAGATTCGTGAACTTCTAAGTACTCATTATTTTGGTGAAGGGAAATCATCTACAGCAGTTCAGCTGTATATGCTGCGCAGTGAGCAGCACAGTGGGAACACGAAACCTAGTACAGCCTGTTCAATGCAGCTTTGAACAGGCTTTGACGTTCAGCTGTTCAAGGTTCAAATTTTTCGCTGGCCAGTCAGCCCATGATGTGCGCAGTTTAGTGGCTCACATGTGTGAGCTGGCTACCCGGCTTCTGCCGTGATTCTGATTGGCTTGTCAATGGCGACTACCTCTACTAAGCACAGCAGTTTGCTCTGGTCTGTCTCTCACGAAAGAGGCTGCAGATGCTGAAACGGTACTGTCGGAGAGTTTATCGCCATCTAAAGTCCTGACCAACTAGTATTTTTAACATCTAATCGCTTACGCTCCACCCTTGATCAGTAAGCTTGGCTGAGGTTGTTAGCTCTCCCGTGTCCCTCGTATTTTCAGACTGACCTGGAGTGCAATAGTTGTGGCCACTACTGAGAGTATAATCCATATTTTTCAACTGTCTTTGTAGATACATGCAGATAAGGTCATGTGCTGACCAAGAAAAATGCCAGTGATGGCAGGCATTGGCAGGCGTTCCGAACTCACAGGCCCGAGCTCAAGGCTATAGGCTACGGCACTTACTTCTGTATGATCAGCTCAGTCCTGGGAGATCGGCACAGTTGCCCGGCTATGGGACGGTGGATCCAAACTATTACTCCACAGATGGAAAGTGAACCTTTTTTATTGGGCTATGGCCACATTGACCAAGCCTGTCCCGGGTTAGGAAGTCAATCAAGTGCACAAACTGAATGGCAGGTAACACTTTGCATAGAAAGGACTTGCAACAGAGCAACATCTCAGAAGCAGCACATCAAAAATACAATCATTTTGTCACATCTGCAGAGATGGCAGGATCAAGGGGATCCAAAGAGCAAGAAAAGTGTTGAGCAATGCATTAAATCAGGCAGGGGGGGGGGGGGGGGGGCAAGGGGGGTATGCCCATTCTCCGAGAAAACTGGTGACATGGAAGGGGGGCGCTTCGCGG
>JAOWAR010155902.1:0-10885 GCA_028571005.1 Clathrina lutea
CAGGATGACAGTGATCGACTGAAGAAAAGGGCCATATGCTGCTGCTCTTGTATTTTTCTTTGCTTTTTCCTTTTCTTAGTGTGTCGTGCTCGCCGTTCATCTGGCACCTTTCTTTTTCATTATCACACACACACACACACACTCTCACACACACACACACACACTCTCTCTCTCTCTCTCACACACACACTCTCTCTCTCTCACTCACACACACTGACGAGCAAAAAAAAACATCATGACCAACCGATCACACAGTGCTACCATTCCACCCCTTTCTTTGTTCCTATCACTCTACAGCAGACGGAATATATTCAGACAAGCAGTGCCACGAGCTGAACTCCCGATATGAAAACACAAGGCAGTCCAACAGTCCAAGAACCTAAGCCACAGATCACTTCAATGAAAAACAAGAACAAAGCTGACATAAAGACAACCCACACAACAACTTTCTCTACCTCATCGAGCGTGCGTGCCGGCACCTTTGCCCCCGATAACCTTGACGACGTTGAGGGTGTTTCTCGAGTCTTATCCCGCTTGTAGAAGCCCTCTGACCGAGCACAGCCAGATTTATGTATCAAGGCAGCCTCTCCATCGAGAGTGCGTCTTCGCCGTCGTCCGACAGTCCTCTCACGCTCCAGTGTTGGTGGATGCGTCGCCACAGGCAGTTGGTACATTGGAACATCTGGTCCTTGCATCTTGAGTTCATAATACGCCTCCATGAAGTAGCCGAGGTCCTCAGCATCCACCCCAATGAGGCGGAACTCGCTTAAAATCTGTTCTTCCTCCGCGGCGGAGCGTGGAGTAAAAGCCGGTGGCGAAAACAGAGGCGGCTCCTCCCTCTCCGCCTCGCTAACCAAGCTGTCCAACCGTGGACGAAGGTGTCGCGTCGGGCTGAAAAGCCCAAGTGCCACCTGTTCCTGAACAGAGAGAGCACCAAGATCCTCCGGAAGCTTTTCTACCGATTCTTCCTTACTCTCTGTCTCAGGCTGCTCCTTCTCCACCTCCACTTTGACTTTATCCTCTTCCTCCTCCTCCTCCTCCTGCTCCTGCTCCTTCCCCTCTTCTTCTTTGTTGTCGTCTTTGTCACTGTGTTTCTCCTCCTCGCTCTCAACAGCTGTTTGATCAGGTGAGGCATCTCTTCCGACTTCTACCTGTTCTTCTTTTTCTTCTTCTTCTCCTTCTTCTTCTTCTTCAGGTTCAGGTTCAGGTTCAGAAGGCACTTGGTCTGGCGACTTGTGACCGTTCAGCTGGACATTGACTGCATCGGCTCTGGGAGACACAAGCAGTGGTGGAGGCGACGGTGACTTGCTAACTCTCAGCGTCTTCTTTTCAGGAGGGGCAGGCGGGGAAAGCGGTGAGGACGGACGACGCTTGCGGTTCAGGCGAGGGTCACGGCTGATCTCCACCACAGTCGGCACTTTCTCAGTGTCACACGAGACTGGCTCTCGAGGCAGTCCAAGACGAAGCTCAGGCTCAGACTCGGTGTCGCTGGACGACGAATGTTCGCTTTCTTCCCCAGACTCATCGCTATCTGTCTCTGACTCACTACTGCTGCTGCTGCTGCTGCTGCTGCTGCTGCTGCTGGCCTCGCTGCTTGAGTCTGGAAGAGAATTTGGTCTACCCCGAGACGATGTGTGACCTGCGACAGGCCGCGCACGCACTATACTGGCAAGCGAACCTGAAGGGGCAGGGAAGAGAGAGAGAGAGAGAGAGAGAGAGAGAGAGAGAGATGCAGAGAGAGAAAGACAGACAGAGAGAGAACAGGCGGTGAAATGACATGAAATCAAGCTTTCGAAGAAGAGCAAGGGTGGGTACACACCATTTCAATGTCATGGAACAGTGAACCCAGAGCGGACTTCCTGACCCTTTTTTTGTTTATTTTTGGTATGACCGAACATCAGTCTCAAAGTCACCTTGCAAGGTAATCTGTCAACACGAGGAGCCTAATAGCTATCAGACACCCAGCTAACTCACCAGAACCTCGTTCTCCTTGTCGATTCCACTCATTCAGGGAGCGAAGCGTGGTGTTTGGGCGCGGCGTCGTGGCAAGATGCGGCTGACCCATGGAGGTCGACGGTTGCCTTCGCACCTTGCGAAATGACGGAAGCTTGGAGACATTGCTGCTGCTTCGCGTGATGTTGCCGAACGAGTCAACAGAGACAACGGAGCCATTCAGTCGCAGGCAGAGAGGACCAGGTGCTGTGTCCGGCACCTCCGATTTCTGTGACTCGGCCTTGTGAGAAAAACTACTGCTTGTTGACCCACTCACCGAAATCTAGACAAGAAACCAAAGAACAAAAAATAAAAAATAAAAATAAACCCGAAATTACAAAAAAACCTGTAACTTTCAAAGCACGCCAACATTGAAAAGGAAAGGTGACCGTGCAAAGTTCAGAAAACAGTTTGTGAAAATTGCTAAGCACTCTTCACTCCTTGTACTGAGCGAGTGAGGCATGGACCCAAGCACGGCCGAGCAGACTAGAGCCATCTTCGATGTCCACACGGCCATCACATCAACCCAAACACAAGTCGCTCAACTCTCTTCACATGAAACGGCTCCTACGAAGACAACCAGAAGTTCGTCGACCACAAGGAAAGAAAGGATGGCAAATAGGCAAAACTGTTAACGCATCTCATTGGACGCCATTCTTGTCGGGGGAATCGCTGCCAAAACTCACGGAACGGCGGAAGGAAAGAGTTTTTAACTTCAGGAACGTGCAGCTCATGGCAGACAAAAACTGTTTTCCTTCAAATATAACAACAGGTTCACACACCAGAAGGGAGTTTTGGCTCCCTTACTTAAAAGTTCACGCACTCAGGCCCTACAGGAGAAAACAAGGTGTCCAAAGGGGCTAAAGTCATGGTTGTCATGGCGGCGAAAAAGTCGCTAAAATTCAGGAGATCTGGTGGACACAAGAACAAGAACCAAGGAGGTGGTCTGTCACAATAGCACCCCTGCATTTCTTCTCAACAATTTTCAGCACTCACTCCATCATGTCTTTTCTTCTTCTCTTTTGGTTGGGCTCCAGATCTCCCGACTTCTAGTGCAATGTTCACAACCATTCTACCGCGTATTTAGCACCTTCTAGCACCTTGTTTCTTCCTGTAGGAACTGACCACCTTTTGAAGACCATTCTATTCAGCTTTCCAATATTCTCTGAAGATCGCCAAGTAAGGAAACTCGATATCCTTTCTGTCGTGTGAACTTGTTTTCCTGCTCATGACGTAACTTGCATTGACGGTCTTTTGGATACGTATCTCCTTCATCAGTTTATCCAATATGTTTTTTTTTACTTTCTTTTTTTGACTCTTTCTTGTACTGTTTGTCCGTGAAAAGTGATTGAAGTGATATGCCTTCGCCATTTTTTCTTTTTCTTTTGTCAAGAAACTGGAAAGAGATTGTTGCTTCAACAGACAACCAGATTTTGAAAAAGTGCGAAGGCACGTCATTCAGTCGCTTTTCAGAGATAAACAAGAGCTGTGACAACGAGAAGACTTGCAATAGAAGGGCTTCTAGAGAGATACAAAGTTACAAACCACCTACACAGCTGTGAGAAAGCAACCAATTCCAGAGGTCGGGCAAAACAAGGTTCAGGAAAAAGCAGAAAA
The DNA here is from genome assembly GCA_028571005.1 of Clathrina lutea. Classification (NCBI taxonomy): domain Eukaryota; kingdom Metazoa; phylum Porifera; class Calcarea; order Clathrinida; family Clathrinidae; genus Clathrina; species Clathrina lutea. The sequence goes on from JAOWAR010155902.1 coordinate 3,610, forward strand.
AATGAATTAGTGTCTCTTTCATTTCCTTTACCTTGTGCTGTAGAGCCTTGCGTTTTTTCCTCTCCTCAAGCCAACGATCGAGAAGACGATACGCCAAGCCCTCCACAAGCTTCTTGTGAACATCGCGACGAATGACCTCCCTCAGCTCCGTGATCATCTTTGACTGAACGCGAGAGCAAACAGCACTTGCCTTGTCCACACGCTGCCTCTCAGCCTTGTACGTATGACTCTTCACATCCGCTAGCTTCTGACTTGGCTTCACGCGGGCATCAGGGTAATGATGGTAAGCTGACGACCCTGACGATGACGAAGGCTGCCCTCTGTGCTGGTTTGAAAATGGCTGGCTGAAACTCCCCGGTGGTTGATGGGTATGTTCCACGTTCATCGGTAAGGGCATCTGTGGCATATCCCCCGCCCCCGCCCCCGCCTGCCCGCCTTGATCCACCATGGCCTTCTGTAATGTCTCCAGCAGCTGCAGCTGGTGTTGCTGCAAGAGCTCACCCTGACGCAGCAAAGCCTGTCTTTCCGCCTCTCGCTCGGCTCGAGGGACACGAGACTCGTCAGCCGCAGACTGCGCTCTGATAAGCTCCTCGTAAGTCTTACTGGCCTGCTGGACTGTGGCGACCACCGGGAGGACACGCGACATGTTCCCTTGAAGATCATAAGTCTGCTGAGCAGGAACGCTCATTTGACAGCCTGCGACTGAGGCATGAGCCGGCATTCCCGAACCAGGCACAGGTATGGCCTGCACAGGCAAGGTGCCTGGTGCTTGAACCTGGGGAGCTACCTGGCCGGATGTGCCATGCGCTGAAACTGGTGCGAGACTACCCGGTAGGGAAGTAAACACCGGTGGCTGACCGGGAGGGAACGCCGGCAAGACAACAGTTGGCATGCCTGGCACGAGAGGCTGCAGAGTGACGGTGCCGGCTTGGTATGTCGTCAGAGAGCCGACAGACCGAGCATCGATAGCTGGGGCAGTCTCAATAACAGCGTTCTCTCCTTCCTGCTCGTCGGAAGACATCGACATGTCAGAGAGGTTTTCATACTGCGGAAGGAAGTCGTTTTTGGGAGGCAATGGAGACACTGAACTAAGGTGGGGTGACTTTGCCCTGGTTGTATCCTCGGGAGGAGGCGGTGCAGCTTCTTCTGGAGGAAGAGGCGGTGCAAGAAGAGGAGGGAGAGATTTCAGTGGAGATTGGCACGGGCTGACGTCCTCCACGCACGGCTGAGTGGTGGTGGGTGTTGTTGGCTGTTCCGGAGGCTCTTCGGTGGACACAGGCAGTGGTGGTGGTGGAAGCGGCTCGGCTGGTTGCTGCTTCCGAGGTCGCAGGCAGTTCAGTGTGGATGGCAGCTGGCGCGTCGGCTTCACAGTGAATCGCACAGGTCCAGACCGTGACCGGTCCAGCCGGTGTGTGGCCGGCAGCTGTACCGGCAGCATCTCCTCCTGCTTGTCATGTGGCGGAGAGACTGCCTCCACCTGCGGTCCAGACACTGGCGTGCTTACTTCAGACACAGCTGTGCGAGGGGTATGCGCGCCAGGGCTGACAGGCGGACTGATGTCTTCCACTTTCAGTGAACTCGCCTCGGGCTTCTCATCATCTGAGCAGCTGCTTACTGGTGAACAGGCAACAGGGTCAAGGCTGGTCGTTGATGACAACAGAGTGCTGTCCTCACGTGCGAGTGCCTTAGCAGACAACTGTGGCAGAGGCTGCATCGGCGCGGGCTTTGCAGCTCGGCAGCTTTCTTCACGAGCTTTAGACAAGAAGGCGGTGATGTCACTGACTGGAGGCGGGGAGTTGCTTGGTGGAGAAACAGGCTCCACCTCAACCCTGCTCACAACCGGCCGCTGCGATGAGGAAGAGGATGAAGATGAGCGCCGTCGAGCCTGTCGAGGATCGTCGGGCGGAGACGGCCGACGGCGAGATCGATCTGTTGACGCTCTGATGGGAGATGGCGATCGCCAGCGATGGCGACGACGCGGCGAGTGATGACGAGGGGAGTCCTGTCGCCAGGACGATGGCGGGGTGTCTTGTCGTCGGAAGCGCGATGACGATGGCGGGGAGTCACCACGTGAACGGGACCGGACGGGTGAGTGACCCCTTCGACGAGAGTGTGATGAGGAAGACAACTGGTGAGAGGAGCTTTTGGACCGAGAGAAGGATGAGCTGTCTCGCTGCCGCGTTGAGTCTGGGTGCGTTCGATTGGCGACAGTGGCCGCCTGTGAGGACGTTTCGGCCGACGTCTGGGTCACCACTGGCTGGAGAACAGACGTGGTAACAGCCTGCCCAGACCCGGGCAGGACACTAATGTTGTTGTAGACTCCGGGTGAGGTCGCCATGACCATCGGCACAGCCTGGATCACCTGCTGACCAGATACTTGGAGCATAGTCAGACCGGCAACGGATGGCACGAGTTGGCCCGACGGAGTAGCAACCAGCGGGACCATCGTGCACGATGATGGAGGAAGAGGAGGGACTGCCATTGCAACCGGGGGCAGTCCAGGGGGCAGAGGGGGAGCAGAAGATGCTGGCACAGCAGGGGGCGCAGGCGCAGAGGAGGTGCTAGTCGGCAAAGTGTTCTCAACAGGCGCACGTTTATCAGTGATCGCGTTCTGGACAGCAGCCTGAGACTTCTCACCTGTACAGACCACAAACAAATGGAAAAAAAAATTGATTATTCTTCTTTTACCCCCAAACTCAAAGGGATCTTTGAATCTAGAATTGTCTACCTCACACACACATGCATTCTTTCAAAGTGAACGCACAATTCCCCAGCTCACGAACATAAGAAAAAAAAAAAGAAGCTTTTTAACACACCGCTAACCAAAAAGAAAAAAAGAAAGAAAAATAGATCGTCTATGAGTGGGCATATGCCTGAACGAAGAACAAAGTCTGGTTTTGCCTTGGCAGACAAATGTAAGATATGCAGAGTGTTTCCGCTCCTTCCCCGCATTTAAGAGCAACTGAAGGCATGTTCAGAAAGAGAAGCGAGGAGGCTGACCAAGAGCACAAAGCAGTTTTTGCACAGATTTGCCAAACGGTGACGACCTCACATGACGCAGAACAGTCCCAACCACAAACTAAGCAAAGGCCTGTCCCTTCTCCACAGACACACTTTCTGATCACCTTGTCCAAACGATTGTATCATTTTGTTTTTCCGTGATTGCTACCAACAGCTCAAAGACCACCTCTTAACTCCCAGTCAGCCTCGCCTTGTGGCGTAGTCTGGCCTTTCTTTCAACCGTACCGAAGGAAGCCTTGGGGTAACGCGGTGAGGACCCTCCAGGGGAAAAAGGACAAACTTACAGACCAAGTCATTCTTGTCTCAGCTCTGCAGTCCTTGTCACTTCACACATGTCTAATGGTAAGTATTGCTAAACGCGACTCATGAACTGCCCACCACGAGGCAGGATACACCACTATCGGGTCAGTAGGAGCTGCAGGCGGTTCCACACCACATAATTGATGCACGTTTTCGTGCTCATGAGTCACAGGTCATCCGGGCACGTCTACATCCACTTTCAGGTCCTGGCCATGTGTCGAAGGCATGGCGTGTGCACAAATTACTTTTCCCCCGCCAGTGGGAACAACCTAGCAGCTGCAAGGTGCCAAAGGCATGAGGACTGCACGCGGCTATCCCACCATTAATGGCACCTCCTACATTTACCATGAGCTGAAAGCTAGCATGAATGTGAACTCTACACACCGAATCTGTAGCGATTCTGTAGAGATTCCAAGACATTACAGGTTTTGTTTCTCTCTGGAATATGCGCTTGAAGATCTGCGGTAGTTTCATGTATATGTGCCAAGAACAAGAAGAAAAAAAAACTCAACACCTGCAGAAGGACAAGCCGAGCTCTGACAGGTTCTGAGGGAAAGAAAATGGAGGAGTTTCTTCATGCGGAAAAAAAAAGGTGTGGGTGAACAATTGGTCAGTTTGTGCTGCTCGTCGGAGCCCCAGACGAACAGCACTTCAGATCATTCAAATCAGCTAAGCTGGGCTTCAGATCCTTCAAATCACCTGAGATCTGAAAATTTTCTACACAAGAAAGAGAAGGACTTCCTACTCAGTGTGTCTACTTGGGATGACCAGATGATAAAGGTGGCCTTCTGCTGTTGGTTGAGGAGAAAGGAAAGAGACCAGCCTGGCGAAGAACAGTGTGAGGGAGGGGAGAAGGGAGGTATAAGGGAGAAGCGGAGGGAGGGATTCTCCAAAGTATGACCAGAAAGAGAAAATTGCCAAAAATCACTGTGTACTCAGAAAAAGAACAAAAACAAACAAACAAAAAAAAACGTCATGGCTGGGAAATAATTCTCTGAGGTGTTAAAAAGAAAAGAAAAGAGATTACTATCAGAGGCTTCTTCAAACACTATCCAGCAAGCACACAAGACTCTTGAGGTCAAAGGAATCCACAGCTTGGAGAACCAATTTGCCCAGCCTTCAGAAAACATTCCTCTCTTTCTACTCCTGTTGTACTCCTCCGAAAGAAAATAAACAGCTGTGCTCTCGACTAACACATTTGTGCAACTTTGAAAAAAAAAAAGAAAGAAAAACTTCAGGAGAATGAAACGAACTGCGTCCGAAGGTCACGTGACCTCACGTGCGTACCTCCAAAAACGAAGGTTGCTGGAGGCCTAGGACGCCACGATAGCATGATTTTCGAATTGTTCAAACAAAACGCATTAAAACTCTTCCGGAAGACAGTGTTTGTTGCCGGCAACTAGAGACTCATGACGCTGTTTTCGTCGAATCTTATGCCGAGAAAAAAAAAAAGAATCGTCTCGCTCCTGGTAGTGACATCACGTGCAGAATTTTAGCGGGAAGAAATTTGGCGCGAAACTCAAAACTCAAAAAATCAAACCCGACGGCGGAGGAGAGGAAAATTTAAGAAAACGGCTGTAACACAACAGAGATTTACAACAGAACGTTTTCTGTTTTTTGTTCAGAGAAGTACGAACCAGTTGCGTCGATCTCTGCAGACACGACCTTGCCCATGATGGAGCGCTGGTTGAATAACTCCACCGCCCGAGCCGCCGACCGCGTCCCGGCAAAGTACAGCTTTGCCAGGCCAAGGTGCTTGCCCGTCTTTGGATTGCGATAGACACGCACCCTCTCCACGTCACTGAAGTCCTTACACATGCCTCGCAGGAAGCCTTCGTCCACATTGTCGTTCAGACCGCTCAGGAGCACATCGCGGGGTGCTGGTCGACCAACGTAACTGCTGTCAAACTGCAGTGGGAAGAACAAAGACACCAGCAAGAAATTGAGAACGAAAGAGATTGCGACGAAAGAATGGCAGCTGCGGGTAGTAAAAAGAGAGAACACTTCAACAAGGACACTAGCGGCCCGAGACTGTCCGAAGATTGATCATCAAGCCAAGCGAAGTACAGAGCCAAGAACTGATCGCGATGGGCCCGAAAAGTGCAGGCTACCTTGAAGCGCGGAACCGGCAGGTCTGCAGGACCTTGGCTGTTCAGCCTCGAGAGCGACTTTGCCGAACGACGAGGGTCGACCACCTGTGAGAAAAAAAAATGAAGAGACAGAAAAGATGTCACGGAAAGCTGCTATACATTACCAACAAGCGAGTACCAACAGACGTCGACACGGCGCACTCACTGCGAAAACCTTGTCGCCATCGAAGCGGTAGACCTTCTCCCGGCTCTTTCCGTCCAGAGCGGGATCGACAAGGAGTTTGAAATTCCTGGGACGACCTGCGCAAGAACAGCCGGCTTTGAAGGGGGTGCCCACATGCCTCACAGATATCTGCAACTACACAGCAAACTTACGAAGATGCGCCGACAGTGGGCGACCTTCCGCCTCTCGACCTCTGCCAGCATCGTTCGACATCGAGCTCGCGCTTGGCCTTGAACTAGACACTCGTTCCTAATCGCTGACACCAGTCTACCTCCTTCCTTCTCGTCATGATTCGGACCTGTCGGGCTGTCCTGCTCTTCACAGCTGATCTCTTCTAGCGGCTTGAAAATCACAAGCTCTGCGCGACTCTGGAGCTCAAACTCGGAGTCGACACAGCCACGGCGCCATGTTGACCCCTCAAAGCAGAGTTTTGTTAGCGCACTGCGCATGTGCGCGTTTCCAAGGAGCAGACGGGACCTCAAACTCAGATTGATTGCCGCGGACTGAGCTCGTTCGTCGACCCCGGCCGCGCCACGCGCGTCCATGATCATGTATTGTAATTACATGTACATTACATGTACACCGCGCGCATGCACACAAAGTACACGCAACAAATTTGCGGCTATAAAAATAATACTTGCGGCTATCACCATGATCACTTAGTATCAGTATGATAGGCTAGTTGGATCCGCAGATCGAATGCAGTGTGCACGCTGTGAAGTCTACGTACATGTATACTGTCCGTGTGTAGAAAAACAATTAATATTTTGGGGATTTTGTAGTCCTGGTAGGCAGAGACTGCCAGAGTCTAATAGTGCATGTCTCCCTGATGGTTTTTCACGTTTCGGCACACCAAGTTTGCGTAGGCGAAGGTCAGCTTTTTCGTTCTGACCAATAGAGGTTGATGCACTGAGTTCAACTTGCTATAGAGTTGCTACAGTACGAGTTGCTACAGTACGTGGAAATTGTCGGGAAGCGTACCCAGTTCCTGTTCGTAGCGTAGAGAAACAGCGAAGGCTGAAATCGGCTTGGAGAATACCAAGAGAAAAGAGAACTAGATCGCCAAAAGAAATAACATTCGCCGTTTGGTGGTGGCGGAAAGACAGAAGCGAGAAAGGAAAAAAACCCCACTCAAAAGGTAAAACAAGCGGTGGGCCCGCGCGCACTCACCCAAAAGAGACCTGATCTCTGCTGTCATGAGGAGAGGCATGAGAGAACCAACAGTGACGAACGATAAAGTATTGAGACTAATACAAGAAAAAAAACTGTGGTCCAACCTGGTCAACCCGGCTTGCTGAAGAATGAGAAGAAGCTTGTTGCCTTTTTGCAGTGTCTCGACTCTCAGGCCAAGACCACACGTTTACCCACGTTTTGCCGCAGTTTTGACCCTAGGCCTAGGTACGTATACGTTTTCCCACGTTTACGTTTTTCCTCACGTGACGCAGTACTTTTGATGGTTACCAGGCCGACGCTCGCACGTTGTGGGAACTCGGCTTCGGAATTCCCCAAGCTGTCCTGATCATGATTATGTCCGGTGTCTACAACTTGATAGCTGAGTCTTGGGGGATACAGTTATCAATCGTGTATCTGCAACGAAGATGCTTGGAATTGTCATTGATGATGGGCTAACCTGGTCGGCACA
>JAOWAR010155913.1:0-10885 GCA_028571005.1 Clathrina lutea
AGAAAAGCCTTGCTAAGCACAGACGGTACAGGGCTTGAGGGCTCCCTTAGCTCCGAAAGAATGATACACTAGAATGGCAAGACGTCCAAAAATTTCACGCAAATCACTGAGTGGCCGTTCGAGAACGGATCGAAATAAACGATTTCGAGGCGAGATTTGTGATGCTTTGCGGACTGCGGACTGCGGCGGCTCCTGCGCACGCCCCTTGTTATTTAACCACTTGCATCGAGAATATTCCAGGGAACATTCTCTGAGCATCTGCAATGGCGAGGCTTCTGCACGCAAGTCAGACTGTCTTGTACCAAAAAAATAATCACGTTGCTCACAAGGCCGACTTGGACTGTAAGAGTGCCTTTCCAGAAGGGTAAAACCTCTCAGCTTCTATAAAATTACGCCATTTTGCTTCGAGCTTATCAATAAAGTCCTCATCCCGGGGGAGTATAGGCAAGGAGGCCTTTAGCGGGCTCCAGCTTTACACAAACAAGTCAAATGCCTATGTATAGCAAAGTCTAGCTACGCAGATTCAAACACCCCTGGAAATATCTCTGCACTCGTGTCCCTTGATATCAGATTGAACATTGGCTTGCTCTCGGTCCACAATGGTTTTGTGAGAGAAAATGGTTTTCTAACATGAGGCAAACTTGAAAGAATGGAGACTCGAAATTTCCGAGTGTATCTGAATTCTGACCTTAGTTCCTAGAAGGTCAAGGTGCTAGAGGGCATACCTTTCTCACATAAGTTTCCCCGCAGGCCCCTCGTGCAGTTACAAACATGACTCTCCTCAGCGACGTTCAACATGCATACTCCTCCTCTGCGACAAGGGTTGTAATGGTTGCAGTGAGTCCTGGTCCGGGCTAATAGCCGATCAAAAGAAACAAAAAAACATTGCAGCAATTGATCGTCACAATCCTGAAACAGACCAACGGGTATTTTTATTGTAAGAATTTTTTATTTGGAAATTATCCGGTTGATCAACGAGTGCCTTATTAGAAAGGTGCGCTGTCACAAAAATCAGTACTATTCGGGATTTCGTTTAGGGGAAGATAATAATATTACATGACCGGCGGTAGACTTTTGCTTGCGCGATCAGCTCACGGCATGTGGCGTCGGCCGGTGGTTCTTCGATAGTTGTGGCTGCTAGGTTTTGTTTTGCTTGCAAACTGCATGTATTTCAAACCTTCCCGCTCCGACGGAGTAGATCTGGAATTTCCCTTGGTCAATGAGATCAGGCCAGAGAAAAAAAGATTGAGAGGCTCTCTGACTTCAACGCTGCGCAACCGGGTCTAAGCTGAGCCTGATCGACTATTTTCGACCGAAAAAATCTACAAAAGAAAACTAACCATAGTGAAAGGGCGCCTTTAAGTTATCAGTCTGGATAGTGTTCTAAGCTTGTCCAAAAAGTCCCACAGTGCGAGGCCTTCGAGACGGCGTTGGTTAGAATATCTTTCCGCCAGTGCCTTGATAGGCCCAGAAGCAAAGTCGTAACCGTGCAACACACTGTAACAAACACCCAAGTCGGAGACAACAAGCGACCAAGTGCTTGCCACAGATCTTCAAGGGGCACGACCAAAGACGCGACTTGAAGGCTACTTTTATTCTGCTTGTGAAACCAGATTCTTCTCCCTTTCATAGGGGGAGGGTTATGATTCATGCCAACAGAGATCGTATCTTCCCTAAGCCATACGGTAATAGACAGTTGTCAAAATACGAACCGTTTTGTCCCTTCAGCTAGGGGTAGACCCTTCACACAAGTGACCAGGGCAAGGGAGAAATGGATTACAGGGCGAGACACAAAGAGGGTAAGAGAGTGGGAGAGATCGACAGAGAGAGAGAGAGAGAGAGAGAGAGAGAGATATCGACTAGCGGAGGTGATTGTTACAGCCCTCCCCCTTTCAGGTAAATCGCGTCCTCACGATTGTACCGTCACAGCAAAGGACGATCCACGGAGACTAACCGCTCTACGTCAATCTGACGGAGACTTTCGGCTCAAACGTGTTTACTGGAGACTCACTGCTCAACCTGAGGCATTTCTTTTTCCGCGATTTCGCCCAGCCTTCATCCACATAGACTTACACCTCAATAATTGACGGAAATGATCGACTCTCTTCTACAGTGATCTCCCTCAACCTCCTGCCTCTGCCCATCTCTCTATCAGTTTTTTACCCAGCATACACATACAGTGGGTCATGCAAGTGATGAAGAAAGAACAAAGTTTTGTTTAGGGAGAGATAAACGGCCGACAGTAGCTACACTCATGCTTGCACGATTAGCTCACGGCATTTGGCGTTGGCCGGTGGTCCTTTGATTGTTGTGGCTGCCAGGTTAGGCTTTACTTGCAAACTACATGTACTTCAAACCTTCCCGCTTCGACAAAGCAGATCAGGAAATTTTACCTTGGTCACCGAAGTCCAGCCGGAGATTGGGAGATCGAGAGTATAACTGAGCTACAACGCTGCGCAACCGGGTCTAAGCTGAGCCTGATCGACTATTTTCGACCGAAAAAAACCTACAAAAAGAACTGATTGTGGTGACAGTGAGTGTGCACCTTTAGGTTAGCATTCTGGATAGTGTTGTGAGCTTGCCAAAACTCCCACAGTGCAACCTTCCATGCATTTCGTTGGTTAGACTATCCCTCCGCCAGTGCCTTGACAGGCACCGAAGCCAGGTCGTTACCAACATACTAAAAACACACATTAGGCTCCTTTTCTTCTCTTCTTGTTATTCTCGCTCTCATGGTTAGAAGGCCAAAGGCGCCTTTCGGCTATCGATCGACGGCCCCGAAGGAGTTCGAAAAACGCCAGAATCATGTGGGATAAGTATTAGACGGGCAGGAACACCAGCATGACCAGTAGGAACAACTGATCAGCGTGTGCAAGTCTGCTCGCCGACCATCGGATCCTCTCCGAGTTCACCCGGACATGCAGGCACACCGTCTGCGACATGATGTACATCTACGCCGCTCATACATTGTACTCCTCTGTGTTCAAAGATCACCCTTCATCTTACCGATGCAGCTGGTCAGCTGAGTTGCATGAGTCAGATTTCCTAGGAGCACAAACATGATCCTACGTGGATCGACCGTGGCCAATGTCTCCTCGCTGTTCAGAGAAAGTAAAAGATTTTTCTCGTACCCAGCGATCTTCGCGATGGGGATGTCGGCTCGCTGCAGCCATTTCGTCATACAAGTCGCTGGAGGAGAAACGCGATAGGCAACCTGTACATTTAGATGTTGTTGGGAAGACACTCCGACATACCGTGCGATTGTTGAAATTTATAACTTGCCTGAGCTGCTGGCATCTGCCAGGTCTTGTGTTGAGAGCACAACGAAAAGAGCGAGGAACGTCTTTGCTACAAGCATCGTGTCGACTCTCTTATTCGTACATGGAATGAGGAAAATCCGAACAGGACAATTACAGGGGTACGATTTCGTCTATTTCTACAACACAGCCGCGCCTAATGTAGGTCCCCGGAGGCTAATAGCGTAGCAGCAGCTTTCCCGAGCTTTAATAGCGCCAAACTGGGGGCCTGACGCGAGCTTGCGTGAAATTTATCTAAGCTGTGCGAGTGATTAGGATGAGTTTATCCGGAAGAACTTTCTGTCAAGACGAGGAGAAGGCCTAGGCAATCACGCATAGCTTGCAAAATCTCTCTTTTCTAGGAAACGCCTTCGCCGTCGATGACGCAGAACCGGAGCTTCAACCCTTGAAGCTTCTTCCCTCAGACTGTAATGACTGCTATCTACCAGGTGATCATGACCGTCAAAGTGCGGTTACCTTTTCTTGGTAAGACGAACGACACGTAGCAATGTCGCTTGCGTCTCGTGCACGGAGCAGACGTCAACATCCCATTCAGCTGTCAACTCATTCGAAGAAACCGTGCTTGAATTCGAAATGTCTTGCGCCGCAAGCTCGATAAGTACAGCGACTTTACAATCTTGCCTGTGCTATTCAGTAGTAGCTATCCCGAACTTATCGCAAAACTTGGAGCCTGACGCAAGTTTGCACGAAATGTGAGCTGTGCGAGTGATTAGAATGAGCTCAGTATATATCTGGAAGAGCTTTCTGTCAAGACGAGGAGAAGGCCCAGGCAATCACGCATAGCTTGTAAAATCTCTCGTTTCTAGAAAAAGTCTTCGCCGTCGATGACGTAGAACCGGAGCTTTGACCCTTCCAGCGTCTTTCCTCAGACTGTAACGATGGCGCTACATTTTTCTAGTCGGTCATGACTTTCAAAGTGCAGTAATCTTTTTTTGGTGACGAACGACGTCTAGCAATGTCGCTTGGGTCACGTCCACGGAGCAGACGTCTATATCCTATTCAGCTGTCAACTCAATCTTGCCTGTGCTACTCAGTAGCCACTATGTCCTTTCCCATCGACTTAATGATCACCGGCTCCATTACCCCACCACCCTTGCACCCGCCGTCTCTTTCTCTCTCTCTCTCTCTCTCTCTCTCTCTCTCTCTCTCTCTCTCTCCCTCTCCCCCTCCGTCCGTTCACCCCTTTCCCTCCATCTCTCCACCCTTGCCTGAACCTTCTCTCCGCGATGCTTTGTACTTTACAGTTTCTCTCTTCTCTCCCTCCCTCACTATCTCTCTTCCGGTCTCCTTCTGTCCTCAGCCGTCCCTACATCCCCTCCCTACCTCCTTCATCCCCGTCCGTCCTCTGCCCATGCCTCTCTCTCGCTCCCCCATCTCCCTGCTTCTACCAGAACAGGAAGACCCCGAATGTCTTCCATGCTTGAACGTGATAACGAGCAGCCAAAAAGCTAACGCCAAGCCGGCGGCTCTACCAACCTCAACGTCGCGATCGGTGGACACCGTGGTAACCTACCCGAACCAGCGTTTGGCAGCGTACATTGTCGCGCGCATGGCCGTAGCAGGCTGCAACTTTGGCCGGCCGGCTGGCCTGGCTTGATACTCTACTGTAACTCATTTGAATCGAACTATGCAGAGAGAGAGAGAGGAGTCATTCCGATCTATAAGATCAAGAGTTGTAAGCTCACTGACAGATTTAGTTCGGCCTCCCTTTCTTTGCTACGATTTTTTGGCGTTAACTCTTTCGAAGGTATCATGGTTGATTCCGATGATAACGTGCCGAAATGATCCCCTCTCTTTTGGTGATGCGCAGATGCATTGCTCTGCTTGTCGTGCTATCAAAGTATCAGATGGCAGACAGAGCGAATGACACCGAGAGCCGTCAATTGCAAGGCAATGCCACTGGCCGGAGTGTCTCACATGTGTCGCACCCTTCTTCAGATCTGTGGGGGGCATCGCGTGTATGGCACTCTTCATCGTATTTTGGAAAATAAGGGAATTACTTTGACTCACATGTCTCATGCTTATCGCGTGTATCGCATCCTTCTCTGGGATTTTGACATGCGATGTTAGTAATAATCTCAATCGCGGGGCTGGCACCTTCGAAGTTTTGTGTTTGTCCAAGTTTTAGTGTTATGGAGGCAAATAGGTGGCAAATCAATCTTTTCAAGTGAAAGGCCAGCCCTGGCCCACCCCACGGCCGTTCAAGCTGCAAGGGTCGGAGGTGGGACACAAACGTCCAACCTTTAGCATGGAGTCGACGGTCAGGAAACTTTTGAAAGTAAAAAATGCTTTACGAAACCGTTTATCAAAATGTTCCAGGTTTTCCCGCGAGACAAAAGAATGCAAAAGAAGTGGCCCAGATGGTAGGAAGGGTACTCGTTTTGCTCTCAGCTTGCCAATCAAACGAACATGCACCCACGTAAAAACTGCCATGGTCGGAACCAGCTGATGTCTTTTCCAAAAGAAAAACAAGGCCGTAAAATAGTGCCTTGAGCAGAGCAAAAATGTATGGCGGACAAAAAAGCTTCATCTGGTCCCTGCGTAGAAAGGCTGGGCGAAGAGAGGTAAAAAAAAAAAAAGAAAGAAAAAAGGTAGCGCCATCAATATGTCGCCAGCCGCCAAAATATAAGCGAAAATACAAGACACAGAGCTCGCGGCCGTGTCGCCTTGGCACGTGAATTGGCAAGGAACCGGCGGCGTTCTCTCCTTTTCCTTCGCTTCTCCTGTAACGATCTTCATCATTGAACGTCGCTCCTTGTTTTTATTGTTTGAATGGACTCAGAGCATACTCAGAGAGCTCCCAGACAGATAAGAAGCGTCCTTCGCGGCAGAATATTGGCCTTTCGGCTTTCCACATTTTCCCGCAAGCCTACCGTTCCGACAAGAAGGAAAACACCGGTGCCACCTGAATCATGACCCTGGTTGATAGGTGAAGTTATCACTAAGACGACATTGGTCACATGAGAGTTACGATATCACACGCGCCGGGGCAATTTTATCCTTTCAATGAGCTTTCCGTGATCAAAATTGATATGCCTGTGACCGTCGTGATGTTGTCGCAAAATGACTGCCCATTCGGCGATGGTGTCAACAAAGACCATATTCAAGAGATCACGGAAGGATTTCTGACAGAATCAATGAAAGTACATTCAAAAGGCGACTGTAATCGTCCCTAAAACATTGGTTGATCCGGTAAAGGAAAATATTTTTATGGCACGTCAATCTGTTGCAATGGCGACAATTAATCACGGAAGGATAGCCTATCAGGGCTTTCCTGAGTAGGCTACAAAAGCGGGAAAGTCGTAAAAAAGCAGCCTTTGAAGCTACCCCAGTTGAGAACTTTTGCAGCAAGTATGAGTGGTGGTAGGGGTGCCGCAAATTTTTTCATCCCCTTCTTCTTGTTCTTTATGTCTTACGATAGCAGGAGTGTATGACCTAAGGGGTGGAAGGCAGAATATGACAGCGGCCAAGTTGTTCGGCTCTTCGGAACCACTTGGTACAGCCTCTGTGTCGGACTTAAGCTCAGTGATGGTGTGAGGAATCACTGACTTTGTCGATTGGATGAGGTTCTAATATTCCATTGGGCGTGCTTCTTATATTTTCAATGCCCGTTTTGGTTATTGCATTCAGCTCGATTCTTTGATTTTCGAGTTCGTTTTCCTATTTTGGGTAGCATTTTTGTTAGAGAACCATATCTATAGCTCAATGCTCTATTTTTGGTTAGCTCGAGTGTATGTGTTTTGTCGAGCGAGAGATTAGATTATTCTTGTGAGGAAGAGAGAAAGAGAGTTTTTGCAACCATCGGTTTCCCGCGTGTTGTGGGGCTTCGCTGCAGTGACCGCTTCCTCACAGATGGCTTGTATTTTCCTTCTCGTGTGTGTTTTGTCTTTCGCCCTTTCGCGCTGACTTGGACTGGAGACGGCAGCGAAAAAAACAACAACTAGGTGTGACCTTAATGACTTTTAGTCCTTCTTCTACACACAACGTCTTGGTTTAACAACAAGCCGGAAAGAAAACACTCTTACCGATACAGCTGGTAAGCTGTGTGGCGGGATTCAGGTTTCCTTGGAGCACAAACCTGATCATACGTGGATCGACGGTGGCCAGTGACGACTCGCTGTTCAATGAAAGGCGAAGATTTTCTTCGTAAACAGCGAACTTCTCAGCTGGTATTTCAGCTCTCTTCAGCCATTTCGTCATACACGTTGCTGGACCAAAAGAAAAAAATACAGAGAAAAAGCTGGGCAAAGATGTTTAAGCTTCACCATGCTGCATCATGTTCAACCTGGTGAAAAGTTACTTGAGTTGCTTGCGTCCGCCGCCTCACGTGACCGTGAGCGTGACAAAAAGAACGAGCAACGATTTAACGAATATTATCTTGTCCATGGCTACCCGGACGGAACGTACATGTGCATCAGAGCTCCACATGTCCAAGAACACGGGTCCAGGCAGAGTCACCTGTACTTGCTGCGAGGATTTGGAAAACAGCAGTTTTTTATCATGTTTATAGCCCTCGGCGACATCACCAGCCGCACGATACTTCTCTGCGGTACAGCGCGGACGTGCTCGCCAGTTGACCACGTTTGTCAAACGAAAAGGAAATCGATGTTTTCAATTACGTACTCAGCTGGTGCTTCCTTGCTAGCTACGTTCATTTCTTGTCGAAATCTTGCACGCCGAATAGACGTCAGGCTGCAGCTGAAAGGCCGGCAGCGAGGTTAAGTTGCGGACCAAGAAAATGATAACATACTGCGAACGGAGATCTGCGAGGTGAAAGACGCTGTCGCGAAAGATCATCTGCCCAACGTTGACGGACACGCGAAGTTTGCATCGTCCCTTGATTGCAAACAAACCTCCCTGGAGATTTTGAAGTACGATTCTTTCAGCTCAACGATCCGTGTGGCTATAACCACGATAAGTTTATGTATAATAATTTTTGAGCCGGCCAATAATACCTGAGGTACGTAAACGCCGAGGCTTTTATCCGATCGAGGTCATCATGGCCGATACTACCGAGGGCAAAGAAATTATTATACTTACGTTGTCCATCAAGATTAAGATTGCGAACGATTAGGACGAGTTTGTCTGGAAGAACTTTTTGTCAGGACGAGGAGAGCGTCTAGGCAATCACGTATAGCCGGTAAAATCTCTCTTTTCCAGAAAACGCCTTCACCGTCGAAGACGCAGAACCAAAGCTTTGAATCAACCCTTCCAGGGTCTTCCCTCAGACTGTAACGGCAATCTACAAGTTGATCATGATCGTCAAAGTGCGGTTACCCTTTCTTGGTAAGAAGAACGACACCTAGCGGTGTCGCATGTGTCACGTGCGTGGAGCAAACGCATTCGGTTGCGTGCTCATTCGACGAAACCGAGCTTGAATTCGAAATACACTGCACCGAAAGGTCGATAACTTCAGCAGCTTTGCAATCTTCCCTGCGCTACTCAGGAGCGAGCACATTCATTCACATTGACTAAAGGATCACGGGCTTCCTTACCCTACCCATTTATCCCCTTCTCCCAACCCGGCCCAACCCCGTCCTTGCACCCCTTCCCTCCAACTCTCCAACCTTGCCTTAGCCCTTTCTCCGCGATCGCCTGTCCTTTACAGTTTCTCTCTTCTCTCCCTCGCTCACTATCGATCGCTTCCTGTCTCCTGCTGTCCCTTTCTGTGCCTTTCCGTCCCTCCCTTTCCTTCCCTACCTCCTTCATCCCCAGCCGTCCGTCCCTCACTCCTTCCTTCCTTTCTCTGCTTCTATCAAAGCAGAGAGACTCCGAATGTTTCCCCGTCAAACACTTCAACACGATAACGACCGGTCCACACAGTCAACGCAACGCCAGCGCGACACCATCAAGTATCCACTTCGGCTGACACCGCTGAGATCTACCCCAATCCAAACATTGGGCAGCGACAATCCCGCGAGCGGGCGGGCATTGGCAATCTGGCATGGCAGGCTGCAGCTGCGGCCAGCCAGGTGGCCTGGACTCACTATGCCGCATTTGAATCGAGCAATGCAGAGAGAGGTGGCATTTCGATTCATGAAATCTAGATTTTGTGAACTAGTACTCCCTAACAGATCTCGCCCTCCTTTCTATTTATTTGCTCCGATTTTTGGCGTTGACTCTTTAGTAGATATCAAGGTTGATTTTAAAAGTGTCAAAATGATCCCTTCTCCTTTAGTGGTGCGCAGATGCATTCACTGCTGGCCGTGCTGTCAGTGTATCGGGTGGCAGATGCAGCGAACGACACCAAGAGCCGTCACTGATTTGCAAGACCCACCCATTAAAAAGTAGTTGGTAATCTCCAGTGAAGCAGCTCACAGGCAACCGATTTACAATTTTTTGCTGTTGATCGCCCACTCTCTTCATCTCTCTCTCTCTCTCTCTCTCTCTCTCTCTCTCTCTCTCCACCACCTTCCATCCCCTGCCACTCTCCCTATCTCCCTCTTTCTCCAACTTTCTCTCCTGAGATACCAGCTGGGAAGATCCCTGCGCATGAGAGCAATCTCCGCGTGTCGTTGAGCAGCGAGAAGACCCTGACTAGCCTCAACCAGCACACGTTGATGTTCGTTCTACAAGGAAACCTGACTCACGCTAGACAACTGCACAGGTGCATGGGTAAGTAAGTATCCAATGCGGCGTACTGTAGTATGTCAGTTGGCCCGTCGTGAGGTTACCTTGAGCTCACATATGCATACATATCTGAGTGGCTCACGGATTAAGTTACACTTTGAAGTGTATGAACATGTCTTTCATCCTACTCCTCATTTAAGTCCTAGACCTGCGCGCTGGTAATCACTGTGGATACGGACCCGAGAGATACGCAGAGAGACGGCTTGAGGGAGAGAGAAAGAGAGAGAGAGAGAGAGAGAGATGGGGGGAGGGAGAGAAAAGAGAGAGCAGGGGGGGGGGAGAGAAAGAGAGAGAGAGGGATGGAGGAAGACGGAGAGAGAGGATAGGGCAACCATAATGAAGATATATTTCCTCTGCGGCTGCAATGCCAAATGAATAAAATGCTGGCTGACATAAACAAATCAACTTCCCGAAAACACCTCCTGAAAAAAGACACTTTATGAGAGAAAACACAGTACACTGAAGAACAGCGCAAACATAGAGTTTTTTTGAGGTCATAGCGGCTTTCGTCTTTGCAGGCTCAGAGGGTTAGGAAAAAAAACCCACTTATCTTTAAATTAGCTTGCCCCTGGAGCTCTAGATCTCTTTGAAGAATGAAATTTCAAATACTTCCTTAATTGTGATGATGATCAGCCGTAAGACATTGCCACACGCATCACATTTCTGAATTAGTTATCAATTTTCTATTTTCTTTTGCCTGCGTAATAAAATCATCTTAGTCAGCGTAAAGGTCGTTCAAGCTTTCCACTGGTTACAAGCCGCATCTCAGCTTTTCCGTATAGGAGCTTTGATATGTATTTCTTTCTGTAATCTATTCTGGTCTTAAAATGTTTTTGCCTCTCTTGTTCGACAGGAAGGGCTACACAAGCTTGTTTAAAGTGTTACACCTGTTTATTCCGTAAGGATACTGGCACTGTTGACACAAGCTTGTTTAAAGT